>VYXD01003625.1:1013217-1078721 GCA_013397195.1 Hylia prasina
AAAAAAAAAAAAAAAGGTGCTTTTTTTGTTTGCTCACCCTGGCATAAATTAGTTTGAAGATTGAGGAATAAATTCTAGTAACCCTCACCTGTCCAGAACAGAAAGTGCTTCTCTGTATTATTTATTTATTAGCTTTTTTTGAACAAATTTCTCTTAAAAAACAAAAAGCTCCACTTGTAGTTCTCCACTGGCCAGAATCTTTTGGTGCATTCTACTCTCTAAAGCTGACACTAAATACCAAATGACCAAATGTCAAAATCTCATATAACTCATTGGATCTATTGAGCAAATTTGTTCTTATTGCTTTTAAAGACTAATGCTAAACCTGCTTCTTGGTCTTTTTTAGAATGTGCATATAATGTAACTACAATGCAATTACCCTATCAGAAAAATTCCACACTGATGCATTTTCTACCCGGTCAACCATAAAAATTCTAAAAATGCATCATCCATGAAAGAAAATAAAAAGCCCACAAATTTTACTTGGGAGAACACTCAGATAGTCTAGCCCAGAGATGGAGAGATACATCAGTTTAAGATGCAAGACCTTTGAGAAGAGGCTTTAAATTTCTCAGAAGTTTCAGTTAGACATTTACTTCTGAACACAGAACTATAAATCCTCTGTAGTTAAGAATTCCCTGAGCTGACAGTTTATGGGTGATTGCTGCCTAAGGAAGATTATTTGCAATGCCAGTTATTAGAAGTTGCAGGCATGGCATTTTGTTCTTCTGCCATTGCACAGTCATGTCTAAATAGCCTTTTGAAAATCTCCACAGATGCACACTGGGCTCAGTCAAAGGATCTTGGTCTCTCGGTTTGCCCACGAAGACTTGTAGCAGCCAGAAACCACCATCTTGCTCTGAAATCTGTCAGCTAGAAGCAGAAGCAAAGAGATGAACTTTTTGTGCCTGCACCTCCCACTTCCAGCCTTATCAGCTCCCGTGGGTGTTCCTGGTCCCTCAGTTTGCAGCCAGTGGACAATCATTTCCACGGGACTTACAAACCCTTCTCAGCACCAAAACAGCACAGCTACCACACAATACGTACACCACCAAGCAGGGGCTGGAGACACCACACACAGGGCAGCTTTAGGATGAGATCCAGGCCAGGTTTACCTCAACCACTTTTTTTTTTTTTTTTCCACCTCTTTTTTTGTTCCCTGTAAGATTCTTGAGGTTTCTATAAGATTCCTGATAGTTTTTCTAGTCCCACACAACCCAGGTGGCTGTCAGTGCAATAGTGAGGTAAGGGAGAGGTCTGCACACCTAATACAGGCAAATATATACTGGGAATTTAGAAAAAAAATTTAAGTTTCTTCATCCAATTTTTAAAATCTTCCTTGGTAACTGGACCATGACACAGGTCCACTTTTATTTCACACAAAATAATTTGCTAAAATGTGATACTATTTAACTGACACCAGCTTCCCATTAATAACTTAAGGAATAAAGCTCCTAAGTAAAATTGTTCTGTGTTGTCTGGCACCCACAGCTAATAAAAAAAGCCCAGACATTCAAAATACTCTTTGTATTTGCATAGGAAATGCCACAGAACAAGTTTTCCATATTAATTGGCAAAGAGCCCAGATCAGGCTGTACATCTCCTCTCTCACTCCCATTTGGCTCCTCTTCTGTGTACATGCCTACTTGCATGTGTGTTGGATTCAGGCCCCTGAAACTACATCATTCTTAGGGCTTCATGCCTGGAGTGAATCCAAGACTAGATCTGCTGAGCTGCTTAGTCTCTTCAGTTAAAAAAGAAGAGAGTTCACCTAATTCACAATGAACTATGGAAATGAGCCCACTTCTTAATATCTAAACTGGAAAATCTGCAGCATATCTAAACAAATTCAATGCCCCACATAAGCTTTTTTTTTTTTTAATCAAGGAGAGAATAAACTGAATAGCATTATGTGAAAAGTCATATTGATATAGCTTTAGAAAATAATCCAGGTATAAAATTAACATGGAAACCTATAGAAAATAAGGAAAATAACAAGTATTAGCACAGATGTTTTGGATACAAGATGCAGGGATGAAAATATTCCACTCTCCATTGCTGGAGCAGCATGTAGTTAGAGGCATTACACTTGAAGAACCTTTTTTGAAGAGTCCAAAATAGAAAAATGGTGAAGGAGCAAACTGTAAATGGACCTCTAGAGATGTGTATTTGCAACAAATCCAGACATGGATGAAGATCTTGGTGTGCAGTGGTGATAGATCACTCTCATGTGCTCATGTGTAAAGAGATTTTGTGGAGAGGCTCAACAATAAAACATCTGTGGCATTTGTCACATTGGTCTCTCCTAAAGCAAAGCAGATGCAAGGAAGGAAAATTTTCCTTCCTTGGAAAGGAAGCTCATTTTCAGGGATTACTATGTTCATAGGAAAAAGAGGGTATGCCCAAGAAATGCTAGAATGGTCTAGAAAAAAATGATAAATTCAGTTGATAAAGCAAAAAAATTGTTCAAATATGAGGAAAACAATTAGTGGCACTAGAAAATATTGTCAACAAAGAAATTAATTGTGAAAAATACAAAGCTAGGCAATCATGAAGTGAAAATTCACTCCCTATTCTGGAAAAATTCAAAGCATCATGGTAAAACATAATAGCTTTGAGGTTTGAAAAATGGCTTTGTAGCTTTGTTAAGATCTGGGCAATAAGGAACATAAGATACATTTGGTAGAATATAGATGTGCAATGTACAGTGCGGGAAGTACTGGCTTGGTCATTAGCTAAGATATGCTGATGACTAAAAGAAATGTAATCCAAAACTGGACAGTCATAAGGTCTGACAAGAAGAAAATGATAAGGGTGATTCATCACTACAAAATCAGGGAAATACGAATTTTGAAAGTGGTCCTTTTGCATCTGACCAAGAAATTTGGATTCACAAAAGCTGTTTCATAATTAATATCTGTACAATAAATAGGTGCTTTATAGTAGAGCAGAGGGCTTGTTTTAAACTAGATGGCCACATGAAACAAAAAGGACGTAACCCAGTTGTTCCTAAAGGCCATAAGTTGTATGTCACAGTCAATCTTTAATATTTCTTGCAGCTGACTGCTGCAGTTGCACAGATAGATGTCAGATGACCGAAGATCATTTCAGTGAAGGCAAGCAGCGGAGAAGAGCAGCGGTGACACACAATGGCATCATCACAACAAGTGGGAGAGAATACTGTAGATGCTTCAGGAAACCAATATTTTAAACAAGCTTCCATTTTGCTTGCTGCGATTTTTATGAGTCTGATACAAAAACTCTCTTCTGTTCACTAGCTGGCCATTTCTGGCAAATATCAGAAGTAGGAAGAGTCACAGCTACAAAATGTCAGGAAATAATTCTAAGACACTTTGATGGGAGAAGAAAACCAACCCACTTGCCTCTGGAAGGGAAGGATGTAAAATGAAGCTCCAAGAGTTGGGTTGTGGAGTTTTTTTCTGACACACTGTTAGATTTACATTTTAAACATTCCTTGTGTCTCTTTCACAGCCCTGTATGGCAAGTAAAGCAACAGATCCCCAGAAACTAAAAGAGTTCAACATTAAGAGTACCAGTGCCTGTGTACCACCTCTTGCTGGGAACAGGTTCAGGCTGGCTTTCTACACTGCATCTTAAAGATTAGGTACTGATAAATCTCAGCAGCTCCAAAAGACAAGGAAAAACTGCTTTTACAACACCAGATGGCTTGAGCCAACACAAAATAACTTCAGGATACAAATGGGCTACTTTTCTCAGCCTGACTGTGGGCCTGATGTTTCTGAGTCTGTAAGGTTTTCAGCCTGTCAGTGGCTGATTTGCTTCCCAAGGGAAGAATTCTTGGGAGAATTTTCTTTCAAGGACAGTTCTTGTAAATAACTATTTTCTTCTCATACCATTTCTAAGTTCTCATAACAACCTGTCTACCAGGTGTTGTTTCTGTTACTTAACCAATGGAGAGAGGTGTCAATTCCATGGACCAATGATATGCCTTTTTAGTGCGGCATGTTATAAAAGGGCTGGATGAGTTGTAAATAAAGCCTTCTGATCTTTCTTCTGCCTTGAACTGGAGTCAGGCTTCTTTATTTTGTGCTGCAGATTGCGACCTCTGACTTCTAGCACACAGTAAAACCTTTGAACATGACCAAATCCATTTACAGAAAGCATGATAGGATGAATACTGCCAATCTGAAAATCAATAAAAACAAATGAGAGCAATTCCAGGAAGAACTAATTTACCTTTCACGCATAATTAGAAAGAGAGCATTCCCACAATAAGCAGCTGAACCAGTGCACAGGCTGGCCAGCTGCCCAGACTACTAGGGAGTTTGCACCATTACACAACATTTTTTGTGGGTTCATCAACACTCCAAAGTCAGCAGAAATGCAAGGCAAGAAGGGAGAAACACTTTGCTGGTCCTCAGAATGAGACCCAGCACCATCAGTATTAAATGGCTTGCATTGCTATCCTGACTTCAAAACCTTTTCACCATGCTGTCTCTTAAGTTTGTAAGCATGGGGACTTTTCCAAAAAAATATTTAAGTTTTCCAGGAACATTTACTGTACCACCTCTAAACAAAATGCTGAAAAGGGCTAAAATCTGCAGAGTGTTTGATCTCCATTTGGAATGCAGCAAATTTAGAGCCAGCACAGGGCATGGAATCCTGGCAACAATTCTTTCCTGAAAAGTGCCTTGCCAGGTAAATGGAAACTGGAAGTGCTGTGCTGCCACCCTGACATTCAAGCCTGGCAAACCACAGTAATGCTGGTGGCACAGTGATGGCTTGGGACTCAGGGCTGGCCACAGAACTGCCTTTAAGAAGGGGAGTGCTCTTCAGAAGAGAGCACCGTCTCCTCTTTACCCATGGCTTTAAGAAGTACAGATGTTCCCAGCTGGACTTAGCTTGCAGAAAGAGATTTCAAAGTAGATAGAAGCTTCTGGTATCAGGAGACAGAGTATCAACATTTCCTGTGACTGCAAAATCACACAGAAAACCCTGGCTCATAGAATAGCAGGGGAAAAAGGATGGGGTATGGAATGCATGAAACCTTCAAACAGGAATGATAGTCCAAATAACTCATCAGTCCTGGGACTCAACCATAAGGTCAACTTAAAACATAAAATGGGATTTAGGCATGACTTTGTCCTAAAACTCAGGGAACAGTTGGAGAAATCATGGCTAGAGAAGTGGGAAAAATTAATGCTGGGCAGCAATTTTTGAAGATACAAGAAGTGTCCCTTGGGCTTATTATAGGGGGGATTTCCATGGGTTTACAAAGAAAAATCCATGGACATTTAGATGAATGTATAATTTCTCTGTAAACATGTAAATACTTAAAAGTGTCATTTGCAATCTATTATGCATTTCTTTTCTGAATGAATAAGTGGTTCTCACCATCATCATCAGATTTGACAAATTAATCTGGTGTGTTACAGGCTGGATTCCAGCTACACTAAAACGACAAAAATTAACTACCGTCCTTCAATTTTAAATAAAAAAGCAAGCACGTTTTTTTACATCAAGCAGCTGAAACAATATTGTCCCTTAAAAAACATGCAATTAACCACACTAAAAAAAAAGGCTTGTGCAAAGTTCATATGAGCCACTACCACTGGCTATTTATTTTGTGACTTTCAAGGGTGACATTTAGCGCTAATTTTCTTGATTTAGCATTTGCTTAGTGAACATGGTTGTTACCAACTGCATTAACTATACTTTTTCTCAGGTGTTTTAGTCTAGCAAAGGCAAAAATTTTCTTTGGGAACTTTAAGCTGAGTTTTGAAATGAGAGAATACACCTCTGGAAGTATTCCAGAGGTGTATACAGAAGCCAAGAAAATAAATCCCAGATAGGGAGGACAGAGTTCCCTGAAAGAGTTGGTGGACTTTGTAGAACTTCACAGGACAGGCCCCCATACCTCAGGTCTTCACCCAGAGTCAGCAGTCATTCTAAATATAATGGTTTCCAGCCTGGAAAACAGCATGCACTGAATCTACCTGACCCAGGGAAATTTAAGCTGAAAAACCAGCACAGAGGAATTGGAGACGTCCTAGTGTGGTTTCTACTTCAGAGCTCATCCACAGTCAGCACAGCTAGCACTGTGCAGGTGCTCTGTCTGCTGACAGCACCAGGCAGGAGGCACCAACAGTTCCATCCTGAAGGTCAGAGCTGTCTAATGTGCATGATCTCTCACTCACCATAAAAGATGGATTGTGGGTAGACTTCAGAGGTGAAAGAAATCAAAGGTATTTTACTAGTCATCTTCAGGGTAACAGCACTTGCACAGCATTAAAAATTTATCAGCATTTTGACAGGATATGTCAGCATCCAGAACAATAATGTGCAATGTGTTTCTGAGGGACATCTCTCTCAAGGTCTAGAAAGGCATAAAGCTGGGAATCTTACAGATACACAGGGAGTAAAGCAAAAAATTTGTTTGAGCACTAATGGGAGAGAATTCTGGAAAAGAAGGGAAAGCAGATCATATAAATCTCTTTAGAAGCAAATACCCAAATGTGTTGTTTGTGCTTTGGAGAGATAAACAAATCCACCTTCCATGAAAACCATTAAAAGTGCAGTGAGAAAAAGGAGGAAAAAAAATGTAATACATATAAACATATAATTAAATTGGCTTTGCAAAGAAGTCTCACTCTGCATGCCATTCTTGCGCTCAACACAGCCTTCATTTATTTCTCTCATTACCGTATTTGTAGTACTTTGGCATACAGATCAAGACATGCCAAAACCATGAGTTCAATTCAGATAAGTTCCACAGGCACAGACATTTCTGCAGATATGTTTACAGCATTTCTGCTGTACCTTTCATGACCAAAACCTGGAACTTCTGCAGATTATTTGAATTACTTGCAATGGCTTTTGAGCAGAGAATGTAACATGACTGAGAAACTGTCCCATTGTCCTATTGGAAAAGCAACCCATCTTTATGCAAACCTAATACATTTTGGAGACCATTTTCCACCACATTTTAAATATTTTTCCCACTTACAATTTCTTACCTGAAGAATTTTGACTTTTCCTAAAACGTTCTCCTGTGACATTGCTTGAATGGCCTGTTCACTCTCTGTTCTCCCATCAGGTATGAAAATACTGTCATGGGAAAAAGCTCTACTGCCCATAGAATAATAGGGGGATCTGTTAAAAAAAGCAGTTAACAAGTAAGTAAATACTGCAATTAATTTATGAGAGTGACTCTTCATATCATAGTGGTCCTGCTGTATGAATTTTCCCTCCCCCTCTCCTTCTACATAAAACCTTTGTACATTCTCAGAGGAGAAGTAGCCAAACAATTTTGGTTTTCAAAAGTTTAATGGAGGTGCATAATTCCTTTATACATGGCCTTCCTCCTTGGAAGGACCTAGAGTTGAGTGTTTTTAATAGGTGTGTTGAGCGGTTCAACTGATTTTGCTTGTAAGACTCAAATATAAATGTTACTTTCAGGATACAGACGAGATGGTGGCAATGCACACATTTTCAGACTGCATATCTAAGAAAGTGCATTCATGCTTAGGGCCACTGCTTGGGACATACTGTCACTCCTGGTCAAAGAAAACAACAGATGCCAAGCAAAGGGAGCTCTATAACACAAAAAGAGATATTACAGTGCAGTAAGCCACTTCTATGGAGCTCCCACCTCCAGCTGATTACTCAGCACTTCCTATGGCCATGAGCATGATCACAGTGACAATAAAAGGTTACCACCAAACCCCCAGCCTGCTAAGAAGCTTATTGCACCATGCTGTGTGTCCTTGATCAGCCACAAAGAGCAAGAAATGCCCGTGTGCTGCTGCTAAACTGAACATCCATGCCAAGGAGGAGGTGTGCCATGAATGAACCAGTTATATGGCTCTGACTGAAGTCCACAGGCAAAGGCATGAAACAAAAAAAAAGGTTTCATTTACCAGAAATCATTCTAACAAACTTAGTTGTAAGAAAACTTAGATTTAAAAATAATTTCTTAAAAAAGGGTTGTGGTTTGGGGGGAACACTGAGGGAAAAATGCATCAGTTTGAAAGTCATGTTTTGTCTCACCCAGAATATTCCATGGTAAGTGAAAAGCCAATAATCTACAATCACAATAAAAGCCACAACAAAAAAAACAGAGCAACTCAAAGGTTCTAAAGCTCTCCTTTTTATAACCTGTTGGCAAGCCTACAGAACTCATTTATAGTTTCAGAAAACAATCTGTAGGGAAAAAAGAGATTGTTTTGATACAGATCTATCCAATGTAACCTTCTACATATGATAAAACCATTATAAATAAATATTTCAGCAAAGTCAAGGAAGATGGTACTTCCAGAGAGAGATGTAAGTAAAAGAACAAGACAAATTAGGTTTCACATATTTGAGAAAATCAGTATATTATTTTTTCTGCCATTTAAAATGTGCTAATTCTTCATGAAGTGTTCAAGATATTTCTATTCATACTTTGGAAGCAAATATCTTGGGAATGTATTTATTACATTTTCATCTGATTTTTCCACGAGGTATTTGAAGTAAAAACAATAATCTTTTCTTACCAAGGAAGAGTGTCATGCAGAGTTACATAACCCAGTTGAAACTGATTAGATGATAGACTATTCTTGACTTTTAAAACAGAATTTTTTAGAGGTAACCTGAAAATAACATGATAAAAAGTCCCCCAAACCCTCTCCCTCTCTCTCATTTATATATAAAATACTTTTGCACTCACAAAATAACCAGTCCAAGTTTGGGGGGAGAACAAACACAGTTCTCTGAATCATTTCATCTTCCATACAATCACAGACTAACTGAAAAACTACTTTTCATTTAGATTAATATTTCAGCAACATGCTTCATTTGAAGCACACACAATCAGGCAAAGAGCTGGTCAATATTCCCCAACATTTTTAGCCATGGAAGAGGAGGAACATTTAACTGATGCTATATTCTATGTTAGATTTTTTTTTTAATAAAGCCCACTACTCACTTGCCTCTGGCTCTTAAACCTAGTACACCTTTAAAGTTTCTTTTAGTAATCTTTTATTAGAGAAACCATAAAATTATATTTTTAAACCTTCTTCTAAAAAGGTTTCTATATTGAACCACCGTGACTTGGTCTGTACACAGAGCTGTGGGAAAATTGCATGGCATTGAAATGCCTCTACCTTGCTTGGCCAGCCAGGAGACAACCAGTGAACCACAACTTGAGAAGTGTCCCTCACAGAGACAAATTCCTAGCAGGCCTGGAAAAAAATGGTTTGACATGAAACTGAGTGAAAGCTGGCTTTTCTCACATAATTGTGCAGGTCTGTTTGAACTGAAAGCTCCAGCATTGCATTCAACCAGGTGGGAAGGACACATGCAAAATTTGACAAACCAGCCCAAGGCAACCTCTCCTGCATTTGCACTGTTCAGTGTGTGAGCCTGCCACAGGTGCAGAAGGCAAGGCCAGTGGGAGCTGGTTGTTTGCTCTTTACCTTTGAGCTGAGAATGCATAGTCCAGGTCATATTGCTCTCCAGAGAGGATCCTTTCTCTAATATTTTTCCAGCTATGCTGCAGCTCAAATACTTGTGGCTTTGTCTCACAGCTACTCACTGTGCATACATCATCATTCACACCTTTTGCTGTCCAATGGATTATACTTCTCATATTTAACATCAGACACCTCACGTATATTTGTGTTGTTTGTTACAACTAATTAGTAGGGAAGGGCTGCAATTCAGGCGCCAAAGCATTCAGTGACTTGTTTGGAAGTTGTTCTTCACCTTACTAATGAATTGTTAATATTGAAGTTGGGAGCAGCCAACCTGCAGCTTTGAAACTGAAGAGAATTTGCCAGCAGTTCAAACCCCAAAACTGCAGTTGACCCACAGCAGGAATACTCTGACTGTAGGATTTACCTGATAAAACATGAATCTCTGAAATGGAAGAAAAGAGCAACTGCTGAGGTCAATTCTGGTGGACTGCCTGGGACATGGCTGTGAATGAAAATCTTCCCCACCCTGCTGCAGAGCCGAGGACATTTTTAGGAATCTAATCTCTCCTCCTGCCTGCAAACTTGCCAAAAATTCATTTAAAGCTTCCTTTGGGGACACCAGGTCACATGAAGCATCTTGGCAGCTCCATGTGACCTGCAACCACAACTACATCACCACTGAAAATCCAACCCTGTCTTTGACAAGTGCCCACAGTGGTACCACTGGCACGTTAGGACCCTGCTAAGCATTTAGAGCATCTCCAACATTCCCCCAGACACAGCTGCTCTCTCTCTCTCCTCGGTACAAGGCACCACACTTTTCTGTTTCATAGAGATGAGGGCAAGCATATCTGAAAGGTTTTGTTTCTGTTTTGATTTTTTGGTTGACTTGATAATAAAACATACTCCAAATTGTCAGAACACATGAAAGAGTCAAGAAATCCCACAGCGAATTAATGCCAGCCCGCTCTCTATTCTATCCCTTCAAAATGCTTTGCAAATATGCTGAATATTTCAGAAGTGGGTGAATGAGCAATTCTGCTAGCCACATGTCCAACAACTGGTAAAAATAGTTCAAGAATTTTGTTCAAATATCTATGTAGGCTAAAGAACATTGGAAAAAATATATTCTTCACACATTGTAGTAACCTAGTTTTTTACAGACAAGTTTAAATAGCAGTTAAGGTGATTTCCAAGCTACTTGTACTTTCTGAAAGGTCTCTTATTTTACTCCCTTGGAGCCCACAATCCTTTCACATTTTCCCAGTTGTGAATTTGACAGATTATATTACAAAAGTCCTTTTTCCACTGCTTTTTTCACTTTGCTCATGTTCTACTTTTGGAAAAACTGAATTTCTTTTAAGTCATAATATAGTATGAATAATTGAGTTTCCTTTGCTGCTACCCATCTCTGAAGTTTTTCTCAGAAGTCTTTATACAATAACATCCTCACAATCCACATTTACAGACTGCTCTCCCTTCAATTAAAAGGCATGTCAATATCCAGAGTGGATTTCAACAGATTCACAGCATGACAGAGATATGGGCCACAGTCATAGCCATGGCTGAAGGTATTACAGTTTCAAACTTCCATATCACTTCCAAGAGACATGGGAAAACAGGGGCATCAGTTTATGAGCACTTCTGTTGATAATTCCAGTGATGACACTTCAGAGGCTGTTTGTGCTGAAAATAGTTGAATCATCATCTGACTCAGTTTCAGAAACCTGACTAAATTACATGAATTATGGATGTGCTATATCAAAATACAAAGCACTTTTAACAAATACTTAAACATGTTCTCTCTGAAGATGTGTTGCAACCCAAATATCATGTTTCAATTGCAATGCACAACTTTTCAGAACTATTTTTTTCATACTGAGAGGAAAGTTAGATTCCATTTGTTCTTTATCCATTATTCTTGCTGAGATGTCTGTGTGTGCTAAGAAACTAGGAAATGTGAAATAAATCTCTCACAGTAGAATGGGACCACCCTGAGCCTACAGGAAAAGTCTTTCTGATCTCCCAAGAAATGCAACAAACAGAGACCCTCTTTGGACACTCCCTCAGCCACCCACTGCTACAGATCTATTTTGGGTGTGATTTTCCATCAGTTCTAGGTACCTCAAGCCAGGACTGGCTGAGGTATCACACTCTCTTTATCCTCCTCTCCATGCATTCCTATCACCTCTTTTGTGCCTTATTAGTGGTCATTGTTCACATGAAACAATTCAGAGAAATGTTCTGGAAAGTAGAATAATCAAGAACCAAGTACACACAGACACACACACACAAAAAATAACACAAACCAAAAAACAAACAAACAAACAAAGAAAACAAAACAAAAAAAAGCCCCCCAAAGCATCAGAAATCAGAAATCCACACAAATTCCTGGTTCAGCTGACCAAATCCTGACACAAGTTTCCATGTTAGCTGTATATCTAGAGAGCTGTTGAGCTGTTGGAAAGAGTATTAGATCAATCAACACTTACTGCTGTGGGGCTGCACCCTTAACTACATCAGAGCACGTGCAGGGACACTTTTGCACAGAATACAACGTTATTGTATTGACACTGGTGGCTATGATGTTTTTAGACCCCGTTTTTCTCCAGAGCCATTTCTCCTCCTCAAATGTGTGATCCTTTAAAAAGGGGAAGCTTTTCCAGAAAGGAATATTGAGACCTCAACTCTTATATAATCCCATGCTGGTGCATTACTGAAGTACAGAAATTTCACACCACCAGTTGCCTCTTTGGTGTGTCATAAATGTTCCTCCCACTCTGATATTAAAGGGTTAGAAATAGAAACTGGAAAATAAAGGGAAAGAACGAGTTGTTCTGTTCTTTTATGTTTGTAGAGGCAGACTCCAAAAAACCCAGAGTCTCATGACTTTCACTCTTTTAGATTTCCATTAGAAACCAATTCTGTAATCGTTAAAGATCAAAGTCAACTTTTTAACATAAAGCCATTTTTAAACAATAAAAAATTTAAAAAGCATGAAAAGAAAGAGTGAATTTGGTTTAGCCAGGTATTGACCCTTCATATAATCTTTTCAAAGGAAACTGAGAACCACTTCCTAGAATATTGCCTGAGGGAAATGACAAGTGCAGTGATAGGTTGCCTCTACTTGATGTTTTGTTTTAAAAAAGAAATCTGATTCAACATTTTGCATCTCCCATGAATGTCTCCAGGGCAGCTAGAGATGAAAAACTTAAATTGCATTTTCTAGTCATTCCAGAGATGCATTAACACTGTAATAGAGGAAAATGGATTGTAATTCCGAGCTATATTTTTAGTGTCCTCTTTTTCATCTGCTGGAAGGAGAGTTTTGGTTCTAACTCACGCCTGGATGGGGAATATTGCTCATGCTGCAACATGATTCTGAGTTAAAACTGTGCTCAGACAGCACATGACTTCCTTGCATTAAGGAACCCACAAATGATGGGCCTCACAATCTGAAAAGACAAAAGAGACTTTTACAACAGGGAATATTTTTTATAAAGTAAAAATTAGAGATAATTTCTGTATTTATTCTAAATATATATTCATACCACCTTCAGGAACCATTGAATTTCAGGTCACTAGCTCTGGGAAAACTGCACAGCACCCCTGTCATGACCCATCTGGGTCTCACTGATGCCAACAATCAGTTGTGCAGCCATGCTCAGAGTAGCCCTGTTCTTTTCAAAGGTATCACTCAGCATTGTCTTAATAGAAAGTTCCAGCCTGGTGTCATCAAGGGACATGGAACCTATGAGCTTACCATAATTTTATTTTTCTTAGAAGTAGAGATCAAGCCTAGCTTTAAGTAGCTGATGCATATGCTAATAATATTACTAAAATTATTATAATTAGGGGCATAAAAATTAACCATGGGAAGTATCAAGGCCCTGAGTGCACTAACAAACTCTAATGTCTCTGATGAGCCTCATCTGGAGCCTCCACCCGTACACATGGGTCCAGGAGTTCCATTTAGGATCACACTTGAGGCTTTGGTCCCTGCCTCAGCCATGCTGGAGAAATGCTGGTCTCCAGCTCAGACAAAACTGTGCCTGGCCATGAAGACCTTTGATCCAGACCTCAGTGTGCAGACCATTTTCCTGATTTGTACTGCCCAATGCTGCAAGTAAAGGAGTCCCATTTTGTGGGAGGCACTGTCAAGACACTGAAGTTTTCTTGGAGACTTTTTCCTGGAAGGTCAATGCTGTCGCACTTGAATCCTAAACACCTGACAGGTATAACTCCAGGTCCTTTGAAATATTGCATTCATACTAAGGGAAAGTACTCTACTGTACCCCAATAAGAGAAATTTAATTCCCCGCTGCCTCTGCACATCAAGCTAGAATGACAAACTTTCAGCAGTAGGGCACTGTGCAGGCCTGTTCTCACAATGGTTGCTCAGAAGTAGAATATTTGTCAACTGTGACAAAAAAGACAAATATAAAATCTTTTAATGTGCCAAATCATAGCCTGAGAACAGAAGCTTCTGGAGACTTCAGTAAAGCTCCACAAACTTGTGGAGCTTTCTTGTAGTCAGTATTTCTATCTCCCAGCCCTTATGGTTAGGACAGAAAGTTAATGAGTACAGTTTTAACTTTGTAAACTCAAGAAGGGCAATACAGAAATGGGAAAAGGAATTCCAGTCCTTCACAAGGCAGAGCAAGACAAATTGCAGCAGGAAACCTCCCACGTGGGTATTGCAAAACAACATAGATGAATAAAGAGCTTCAAGTGCGCATACATCAGGATACCAAGCAAGTTATTAGCATCTGATGAATCCAGGATGTAAGAGAGGATGGACAGGCAGATCTCTCAGACTGCTTCCAACCCAGCTAGTCAATCTACACCACATGTAGATTACCTAAATTGCTCCGGGCACGTCTGCTTCACCCAGTGGCACAGTCTCCATTAGAGATTCAGGTGTTAGCTGTGAGCAGGCTTGTAAGCCAATACAGCACTCAGTGAAATACTAGCTTAGGTCTTGGAAGCAATATAGATGCCTTCTTTAGCCTATACTCATTCATTTGCTTGTCTCTACCTTCCTGAAGCAGATTCCTCACTTAATATATTTTCAAAACAACTATCTCCTCTCCCCGCCAAAAAAGCTAGATGTCCACAGGACACATCTGTAGATAAAAAAATCATGTACGTTGCAGGCTGAGGAAGAGATAGCTTAATAAAGGAATGGGAACATCCTGAGCTTTTATTGTAAAATTGGAAATTTTATTAAGCTTTTTTTAATATATGTTGTTGTACGTTCTTTAAGAATTTGAAGCAAATGGTTTTAAAAAAACTTTTTTTTTTACATTTTGCTTATGTAAATATACTGCTAGCTATTTGTACTTACTCTAGTCTATTTCTGTATGAATAGTGGAAAATATGGCAATGCATTTACTGTTAGACAACTTGTAAACTACTATGCGTATTATTTTAGTTTGACAACCTATCTCTGCATTCAATTTATAAATGTTTCAAATTGTGGTAAAGGCTAAAAGTTATAATGGATGAAAGACATGTGGAAAACAGACTGGAATGGCAAAACTAAGCTCCCAAAGCAATCAAATGCACTGGACCGAATACGTATGCTTGTTGTAAAATGAGTAACATGGCAAAAACAACCTGCAAACTGAAAATTATCATCAAATCTGACCCACATTTGCACCATAAAGCCTGACAGGAAAAACAGAGTTTTGATTGAGTCTTTCTAGCAGGCTAAAACCTCTCAGGAATCACAGAAATAAATGTTCCACCTGAGATGAGACATGGGACCTTTCACATTTACTAATCCCCTCTGATTTAAATCGTAGTTTAATTTTTCCACCAGATGCTAACTTTTAATGCTTTTGTTAATTAGAAAAAATAATAGGTTTAAAAATGCAAATATTTACAGCCTCAAACAAGGTCTGCCACACCTCAATGTCACTGTTAAGGAACAGGACAAGTTCCCCTATCACTGTTTGTTTCTGGGTGCAGCACTGCATTTTCAGTTGTGCCAAATGGGAAATCCCTGATAGCGAGATGATAGCTTTTAGTTTGCTTGTGAGGGAAAAGGCACTAAAACCTCCTGCAATGGTTTGGCACTGTGCACTCAGGTAATGCATCACAATCGTGGTCAGCCACACCTCCAGCTACAGTCTGGCTATGCTCAGTACTGATTTTCTGAAAAAAATTGGGACCAGCAAAAGAGGTGTACAATATTACACCAGAAAAAAAAAATAAAAGGAAACCTAGTACTCAAGGAGTTTCACAGAATGGAATAAAAACCCAGAAGCTAAAAAATCCCCCAAATAAATAATTTTTTAAATCATATTTTCATAAGCACCATTAGAAATACTGTTCAGAGTGATGTTTCTGATACACATTTCATTCTTGAGCAGAGGAATTTGGAATTTTTTTACCCTTTCAGAGTTTTTTGTTACACTTGCAGATACAGTCCCCAGTGCAAACAGCTCCTTTTCTTCCAAAAGAGTAGGCTTTGATCAGGAGTCACCTAACCTCTCTAAGATGCAGTTGGAAAGTGAAATAAGTATTACTGGCTCTAGTAGTTTGTGCATCTGGTCTTGGGGCTTTGTTGCTATTGGGGTAAGGGGTTTTTGTTTGGGTTTGTTTGTTTGGGTTTTTTTTTTTTTCCTGTTCCTGTTCCTAGTTAGAGATTGCTGACTTGTTTACTTAATACAGTTTCTTACTCCCACCATTCCCACAGAAAATTCTCATGCTGTCCTTCTGTCATCTTCTGTTGTCACAGGAATACGATCTGATTTTCAGGTGCCTCTCTCCTCCTTTTCCTTTTTCTACTCTACAGTCAAAATAAAAGCAGCCTGTTTGTTGACCCCAATTACAGTGCAAAACTTATTTGGGATAGCGTGAAAAAGGATGTGCCTGTCCCAACCCAAAGATTGCAGGCAAATGTATGCAATAGGGTATCTATAACAGCCAGTTCAAGTTTCTCTTTTCCCAGTTTTAAAAGCAGGCATGCCACTAATACCTCTGCTCGGGTGTTCACCTGTTAAATCACGGAGCTGGATTCAAATTAATTTCTGCTTCCCCCTGGGATTTCCTATTTGCAGAGCAGCACACGTGCCCCTGAAGTGGTGAGATTTTGAGGTCTAGAGCAGCAGGTGTCACGTTCAGGGGAAGGAGAGATGCACTCGCTTCAATAACAAGCAGTGTACAAGTTGCTGAATTTAAACCGAGCTCAGCGAGAGGCAGGGGGAAGGCGCTGCCAGGGCCGGCAGCGGGTGCGGGCGCGCTTACCTGAGCGCGCTGTTGGGCTCCTCATCCGAGGAGCTCCCGTTGCAGATGTTGCCGAAGGAGTGGCTGGGCTTCAGTTTGGGCTCCTCACACTCTGAGGCGGGCTCCCTTTTCTTCCTCCTGCCGAAGAGCTTCTTGAAAGGCTGGAATTTGCCCGCCTTTTTCTTGTCTGCGGATGACAGGAGAGAGCGGCGCGGCGCTGAGGGACGCGGCTGGCGAGCGCACGCCGCGGCAGCACGTTCAGAGGAGGAATGGGGTCAAAGAGCGAGGCAGCAGCCCGGAGCAGCCCGGCCCTCGCCATGGAAATGCCGGGCTGCAACTTGCTGCGGACGCGTCACACTGACAAAGCAGAGGCAGGAGCGCTCAAACCTCTGCTCTCGGCTCTAAGGATCTGCGGCCAAACAGTTGGATCAACAGAAAGGATAATTTTGCAAAGCCAGAGCGTAACACTGCAGTGTTTTTAGGTTTTATACCAAAGTTTTGACCGTTTTACCAAAAGGCAAACCCTGCTTTGTTCACCCCACTTTGGAAAGGGCTGGATCCTCTGCCTTGAATTGAAAACAATTGAAAACAATTGAAAACAAGCAGTTGTGGTTTTAGCTGTGTGGCCTCAAAACAAAACAAGTCAATTTACAAATGAACGAAGAGAACAGGGTAAATTTCTGTTGGTTTGTACTGGGTTCCTTCAATAATCATCCAGCTTTATATCAGCAAAGTCAATACATTTTTCTTTTTTTCCTGCCCAAGTAATTGAGGATAGAATTTGACCAAGCATTTTTTCCTTGAGACACTGAAATTTTCAAAGCTACACCAAAAAAAGCACAGCAAAACCACCAAACATACATGAAGACAGGAACAAGAAATAAAAAAGTTAACCAGGAAAAAAAGTAACATTTTTCTTCTACCAGTGACTGGAAAAAATAAAGGCAGCTTCAAACTACTATCTCCCATCTATTAAAAAGAAGTACCATGACTTTCTCGTTAACCGCTGTCAAGAATGGGTTAATTTCTTGGGGCTGGGATGAATCAAAGCATACATAAAACACAATAACTGTTAAAGTGCTTTATTCCTCTTAGGCTTTACCTTAATTTTGCATTCAGTCTACTTAAAACAAGCTAGTTGGGTTTTTTCCTTTGTTTGTTTTATTTTAAAACCCCAACACTCAGCCTCCTATCATAATCTAGTTTGAGAAGCGTCATGTTGTACTGGTGACAAATGTTTTCATGTGCTAATTACATTCCTGTGTGTGCTTTTCTCACAGGCTGTGTGCACGCTGCCTCGGCGTGCTCTGCTCTTCCTGTGGGCTGGGATTCAGCAGAAAGCCCTGGGCTGGTGGCAAAGTACATGCAGGAACTTTTGACCAGGAAACCCGGAATATCTTCTAGTGCAACAGCATTCTTTGGTTCCACCTTGGATTTTACACTCTTCTATACCTAAGCAGGGTAAAGCTGTATCTGGGTAACATGCCTTTGTAGTCACTGGAGGAATAGCTGCAGGGTTTTCAGAGGGAGAAAATGTGCCCAAGCATATTTTGACCTGGCTACTTCCAGTGTAAGTGGTTTCCAAACTAGCATGGTGCCAGAGAGCCCGAGTTGAACCCAGCATGGCATCAAACTTACACACAGTTCATCTATCTGTATCTGATCAAGGATGAAGTAAAAAATCTACATTGAAACTACAAAGTGAAAGACACAAGAGATAGTAATTCTGCACTTCCTCTACAGATCCATAAGAAGTCCACACAAATGTAATTCTTCTTCTTGGGCAGTCAGGATATACAGCGTTTGTGCAACTTCATTAAAACATCAGGACATCCAAGCAGCAGCATAAAATTAAAAAGCTGAATTATGAACTTCAAATTCAGGCCCAGCATCAGAATTTTCCAGTCCAGAATCACTGACTCACAATAAGCAGATGATAAAAACAACTGGAGCAGCAGTTTTACCAGTGTAGAAGAAAATGGGATATGGAAGATTACCTGTCTCCCAGCCCTGCTTTCCATAAGCAGAACAACTCGCATCTCCAGCCAGACCCACGGCTCGCTGCTCAGTTCTGACTTTATATACATGTAGAATGTATTTATATATAATAGAATATATTTCTATATCTTCTAAAAGGCAGGCAATCATGTAGAGAGAGAGAAATTATTGCTCTTGGCTACAGCTGCTCTGACCCTTTACAGGCTTCAGAAACCAACAGCAAAACACCACAAATCAAATGGTAGAGCATACAGGACAGAAAGCATCGATATCTGACGCAAGACTGGGTAGAGCTATTTGTTCAGAATTCCCACCTTGCTTGCTTCCTCAGCTTTCTTCAAAGGGGAAAGCTGCATGATGCCAAGTTTGCTGGTTAATGTAATTTGCTGCATATATCAATTCAACTACAGCATTTTTTAAAAAAGGTTCTCACCATGTCATTCATCTACATTACTCTTGTCCCCTCCTCTTTTCATGATCTTCAGATATAACTGTGAATTGCCTCACTGACTCTAAATCTACAGCACTGATTCACCAACTGAGTCTAGTGTTGAACAAATGTAACAGGTCAACACAGCTTTCATTTCATCAAAATGGGTGAAAACCAACACACTTATCTGCAGCCAAGATCTGCTTTTCCCTGTGTGATTTAACATGTCCCTTAGCTGTTTCCTTGCTGCACACCCATCATCACGGCTGTCACATTACTAAGCATGAATTCTTAATTTAAATCAGGCTTTGTGACTCATTCCAAAGCCAAAGAACATCCTGCCCTGCACAGGCTGCTCGTGCTGTTCTCCATCCTGCCAGGTTTCTAAGGAGGGAATGCCTGACCACTAAGACAAACTCTGTTTATGTAAGCTTTTCACAAGATATTATGGAGGAAGATGTGGGAGGGTATTGCAGGGTGAAATGTTTCCTGTAACAGTAAAACAAATACAAAAAGTATTCCAAACATCAGCAATGCAGCAGACAATTCTCTGCACAAAAGGCTTTTGAGTCTGCAATTCTCAAACACAACTCGCCCCTTCTGTCCATCTCTACTGCTGAGAGAAAAGAATGGGATAGGAAAGGATGTAAGTTGGGACATTCAGTGGTGTCAACTTGCAACAAGGACAATTGCTGGGAGAGCCAGGAAACAAGTCAGCTTATATGTGCCATTTGCTTCTCTTCTTAATCACTTTAATGAAATCCTACAGATCCAGCCCCAGGAGACCAGGGGAAATAAGCAATTAAACCTTTTTTCCTGTCTGTTTAACAAGTTTATCTTGTTCAAAACACTGTAAACAGTTAACAGTAAACCAGTTTTGAATCACAGAATAACATAAGGTGTGAAGACGACAGATAAACAAGGTTGGATACACTAGCTAGGAAAACACAGCACATATGGTAGGTGCTCCCTTCTCAGCTACTAGAAGAGTAGCAGAGCAGATTAGAATAATCTGTAACCTGTCATATAATTTGTTGGATGCACAAAGACATGCAGTGTGTAACACAGAGCCAGTTAAAGAAGAGAGCATTGGCACCACGCAGGCAGCACATGGTGCCTCCACTCCCAGTGAGAGAGGAGAGCAGCTTCTCCTCTCAGTCTCTCTTTCACGCTCTCCAAGAAAGATGGAGGTGGGTGCAATGGCCTTTATTGCCAGGAAATCAGGAGCAGCCTTTGGACTCCAGCTGGCAAAGTCTACTTGAAGTGCCAGCTGAAAATTCCCCATAAAATAGCTTGCAGTTAAATTGCTCAATTCCATTGGGATTCCCAGGCTGTGACACCTTTCAAAAACAGCACAGAATCCTCACCACAAGCACAGGCCAAACAAAGACTAAACTACCATGATTATAGAGGGAAGAGATTTAAATTATTGGAAAGGGAGTGAGCAATGTATCCCAGACAACAGGCAAAGTTGAGGTTATGCCACTGGATGGGATAAAGGAGAGGTTGATGCCGCTGGCAATATCTGAAAAACAGTTTTCAAGCAAAGCAAACTTAACATGAGAAACAGAAAGACTCACATAATCGTAGAAGTGACACCTAAATATTTAACAAGGTGTTGATTCCGTGCAGCTTTTCCTATTTGCTGCAGTGCTGGGGGCACTCACAGCAGTGTGGGTGAGGAAACCTGGGGGCAGCTTGTCTCTGAGCAGAGCTGACCAAGCACAGGAATCAGCTGGTGGGTAGAAAATTGATTGTTGTGGGAAAACATAAATAGAAGCAGAATCCATAGTGTCGATTTGAAATTTAAGTTAGTATGACCAAGATTTTTCAAGTCCCAGTTTTGAAATGGGATTTGCAAATATTTCACGTTATTTTTTTACTCATTATATGAAATCCAGCACCTGTCTATGGTACTTCTCATAGTATTAGAGATATTGCACAGGAGCTGTCTCCAAAATTATGTGTTCTTTGTTAGTAAATTTAATGGCTATAAAATGTGGTGTAATAAACTAGATTAATGAGAATATGGATTACTTAATTGAATAGATATTTCTATAATGAATTTAGGGAATGGAAATCCATATGGATGTAGCATTGAGAGCTGTGTGGCAGAGAGAAGACAAGTGAGTTACTGGGCTGTAGGCACAATACAGCAGCCAAGGTGGAAAAGGGGACTAAAAGATATTGTTAAGAGGATAAATTGACTGACATTTCTCATTGCATCTCTACAACAGAGAAAAGCTGCTATGGTATGCATTGCCAGTATCACTATTTAAAAAACAAAAAAACCCCTCACTTTCAAGCTAATGATATTGATGCTCTTTTTAAAAGAACTCAGGATGTATCCACTACAATAAAGCACTGCCCTGTTGAGCCCTGGGTTGGCCGAGCACCTGCAAAAACACCTTTGCTTTTCAGGTCCCCACCAAAAAAGCTGCCTTCCTTCCCCCTATCCCAGTTCTAATGGCATAGAGCTTCTCTGGGCAAATTAGGATTGGCACTTGCTTCCAGCTTTCCTACCCACCCCACATCTCAGTACATCCATTTCTGTGAGATGCCAGAGGTGCTCGTTTTTGCTGGTAAATTTTCAGCGCTCCCTGGAGAGCTGTTTCCACTCTTCCAGAAAAGGGAAACAAATTGTTTGGAATCAAGGAGGAAGAGAGCAGGCTTAACCATGTTCCCATGTTTTAAAATAGGTGTGAGATGGTGTACCTGTGGTAGCTCATCTGATTTCACAGGGAAAACTGGTTTCTGGACATTTTCTACTTTCATGACCTGCTCTCAATCCATTGCCCTCTCTTCCATAGGTAGCTGGGATTGATAGGCACAGTCCAGATACACAAAGCAGGCACAGACACCAAAGAACCATTTAAGTGAACAAACAAAACCACAAAAGAAACGTTTAAGAGAACACACAGGGAATAAAGATTGACATTAAAACAAAAAAAAACAAACAAAAAGACTGAAGCTCAGATTCAATAATGTAACTTCCCAGAAATGGGTTTAACTCTGTGGCACATTTACTGATAGCATATAACAGTCGTAAAGCTGACAGTATGCAATAGTCCCATGCTGACAGAGATAATGTCACCTGACATAACATCAATACCTGAGAAACATTAAATGAAAACAAGATTGAGAGGTATCGAAGGCGTCAAACTGGTGTAGCCACAATGGTCTAATGAAACACCTTGGCAAAGCAAAGGAAAAATAGTGGGCCATTACTTGCTTGTTTTTCCAAGAGTATCAGGTGATCTAACAAGAGATAGTATTTCTTTCAAACCTTGTCCTAGAGAGGGTGGGGTATTCTTGGATTACCTGATATAAACTAGTAATACTACCTAAAGTATCCATAACACAGCAAGAACGAATCTTACTTTCCACAAACATCAATTTTCCCTTGCCATCTGCAGAAGCAAAAAACATTTCCACAAAAACCAGCCCATTTTGTGATTTTTCTTCCTCCCAAAGACTGTATTTTCCACAGAAACCTTACGTGGCAGAGACAGTCAGCTGTTAGGAGACACGTACGAATCATCGTAATAGGGTCTGTTAAGGTTCAAGCACCACGTAATATGCTTTATCGTCCAGAGCAAGGAAACAGCTATTTTGACACTTCTCTTGATGCAACAAGGAAGCTCCTTCTTGAAGGTAAAAGGACTTAACGTCCACTGCATGAGGTTTGGAGCAGCGGTCTTTACAACAAAGAAATATTAATGAAGAGGAGGAGTAAATAATTTTTTAAAAATGTTTGGATGACATTAAGAAGAACTAGAGCTAAGTAACTACCCACTTCTTCAGTTTCATTTACTGTGGCAAAAGTCTCCTTTAATTTCTGAGCTCCTGTTCTCCTCTTTTCCCCACTTGTTAATTAACATCTTCCCAGCCTGTCTTTGTATTTCTGTGCCTTCTATTTTCATCAAGCATCCCAATGAGTCATCCGAGAGGTCAGAGAGCCCCATTCATCAAACCCTTTGTTTTAACACTGACATTCTGCCTTCTTAATCCATCCCACTGCCTTCCTTGGGCAGCACCTTTGGGACAGAGAAGACACTGCCCTCCAAAAACCACAACCAGACTTGGAGCAGGTAGCTCACTTTGGATAGGTAGGCTGGAGATAGCAGAGACTCCCAGCAGGGAGGACAGTATGAGAAAACTAGTATAAACTTCAGGAGCAAACCCTAATACAGCCAAGGAATATTCTTCTTCCAGGGGAAAACCCCAGTTACAGGCTACACAGTGAGTAGCCAGAGGGTGTAAAAAAGTTGGAATTCATGTCCTGAGGACAGTAGGAATGGGTAGTGGAGTTCATACCTATGAGGACATTTGAGAAAGGGTTAGGTAAATGTTACTGAGATGCTGGGCTGCATTGCAGAACACACCCGATAAGATAAAACCTGATTATTATAGCTCTGGGCCCAGTGATGCATGTGAGGTTTTAGAAAGGAAGAGGCTGCAATAGCTTCTGATTCACCAACAAAATATTATGTAACAGAAGGGAGAGAGCTTGGTTTTACTAGTGTAAGGCTTACTAACTCAAGTTATTAATGATGGGAGACACTTTTGGTGTGCTGGATTTTATCTGAGGTTACCAGAGCTGCTTTAAACACTTGATGTCAATCAGTAAAGAGATGTTGGATCATTATTTCCTTCTCAGAGAGAAAAAGAAAAAGAAAAAACAAAAGTGAAACATAGGATTCCCTATGCAGTTTAATTTCTTAAGCGGGAAAACTCCTGATGGAAACAAGTCCTGGCCATGCTGCATGTGAAAAAATAAACCTCCTTAAGGCAAAGCTACTTCCCTGAGGCCCCATGTCAGAGCAGTCCAAAGTCCAAGGAGTACCATGTGCACTGGACAAACAGCTCCCACTGCCTCTCCTCAGCTGCCAGAGGTCATTTACACCTCTTCAAGGCTGGCACAGGCTGCTGACAGACCAGGATCCTACACTCAAATCACAGTTTCTAAGATCATTCCTGCAAGGGACTGTGTTACATGAACATGTGTTCGTGCCCCTACAGCTCTAAATAAATCCTGTATTGCACTGGTCAACATTTTTATATCCATACCACCTCCCGTTTTCCACTGGTGAGCATTTCACCATCACAGAAATTACTGTTTCACTATAGAAAATGTTAATTTTCATGAAGAGACTATGAAACTCATAGACCAAACTTCTTCAGTGGTAAGGCAGAAGTGCTACTAGCATGCTGCTGAGTTCTATCAATGAGAAAAAAGCTGAGAAGTATCCTGACCTCACAGGAGAGTCAGAGTGCTATGCCAGAAAATCTGGATGGCTGGAGGACTGGGATAACCGGGATAGAAATAAGGTGAAGTATTATGTACAAACTCATTCCTTTAGGGCCTATTGCTGAGGTGTCCCAGATCAGCTAGAAATGGGTGAGAAGACAGATGTGACTATTCCAGCTGATCACAGGATAATAATAAACCAGCACTGCTGCAAAAGTTAAATGTCCTCCTTTGGAAAGGGCTCTGGGGAGTGGCAGGGGTCACTGCCCAAGCAAGGGGCTGGACAGCCCACTGACTAATAACCCACTAGGGGCTAGTAAATCAAGGCTGTAAGAAAGCAAGTACATCCAATATATTTTAGATTGGGATTAGGAATTTTTTTCCTTTTTTTTAAGGGAAACAGCAAACCAATACATCATTGAGTCATTATGACACAAAGCAAATTCTCTCTTCAGTGTCACACAAAGGGAGCATTATTGGATAAAACATTCATGTCATGGTGTAAAACCATGCATTATTTCTGCTTTTAATGTCTAACACAAACTGAGACCAGTACAGACATAGATACTCAGAGTGATTTTTTCCATTTTTGCACAGTTTTAGTGTAACATATTTTACAATGACAAACATATATGAATTTTAAATTTGCAATTCAGATATATTATTAGAATATTTTAGATAGGTCACATTAAATGGAGAGAGTAAAATTTTCATTTTATGCATTTACCTACTCCCCAGTCGTAAGAGATATTAGTGGGTTTTCTTGAATCTAACAATAGACATTTTGAGTTAGGGCAGCCCCATGATGAAGTAAAAATACATTTTAAAAAGTTCCAACATAGTTCTATGTGTAGCTCTAAATGAAGGGGAGGGAGATTAGGAGAAGGGGAAACCCCAACAGTTACTTTATGCCTTTGTGTTTTCTTTCAAAGTTCTGAGAATTATAAAGTGATATAGAAAACACAGGAGTAAAAGGGGTCTTATTCTAAGCAAATTATTAACTACTCCAGTGGACATATTAATTTAATAAGTTCTTCACTAAAATTTATAAGGGTAAAGCTGAACAGAAGTCAATCCACCTTCCCTCCCCAGGATCATCAGGATCATCTCTAAGATTTGCAATTGATCACAAGACCCCCTTATTTGAGCAACCTGAAAGCCAAGCTAAATCTGACCTCAGGCTGAATGTGTCTCAAAGAACTAAAACACCTTGTGCTGATCTGTGGTTTCGCAGAACTAAATCATGCTCTTGTGGTTACAGCTGCATAGCAATATAAAAAACCCAAACCATATCTTAAGAAAAGAGTTGCATACACCATAGCCATCACAAATTCTCCAGCAAGCTTTGGTAAAAAGCAAAGGCCAAAGTCAATGTTTGCATGGTGAAAACCATAGTGAAACAAAACAAGGAGCTGGGAACAGTTCTGTTTTGTTAAGTGTTTGAGGTTTTTTTAACTTCTGGAGGAAGCCAAACCTCAACTTCCTTATTCTGTTGGGCAAGGTAGACAAAAGGAATTGTGGCACTCATTCCCTAGATTGGCATATCCCCAAAATATTGCAGGAAATAACTTCAGTCAGCAGCACAGGGGCTGAAGAACCTTCTCTGTGTTCCACTCCAAAGCCTGGAAGCACTGTGCTCTCACATGGAGCCATCTCTGCTCCTGGACCTGTGCAAAGCTGTGACAGAAGGACACCTTTGGCTCCTCACTGCTCCCCCTGTGCCCTCCTGCTTCCCTTTCCCAACCACCCTACCAGGCTCGCTTGCTCCTTCTGACAACCAAATCCTCTGATATGACACAAATTGTGGCCAGATTAAGATTTGGGGCATCTGTCTTGAGTCTAGGATATTGCCTATTCAACAAACATCTGGATTTTTGTTGTCTGAGCAACTTTCACTGCATACACAGACCCAGATTGTCATCATCCTCCTCAGGAAAAGCAGGCACTACACTGAGATGTCTTCTGTGTTGTTCAGGGACAAAGTTTGCCTTCTGGGCATGTCGGCAGGAGAGGATAATCAGCTACTTGTATGTAGCAGGCAACTCTTCCTGCCCCTCTCGCAGCTTCAGCATCACAGCCTCACCTTCGCCCTGCACAGGGAACACCATTGTGCTGCTCTTCCACCTCTCCTGCTGACCCTCTGTTATTCCAGTCTGCACCTTATTGCCCTTCTGAGCGCCAGGGTTAGAATGGTCATTTCCATTTTTTTCAGAAATTGCCAGTTTTTGTAACATAGACCACTATCAGCTGAAGCATGAAATTGGTGTCTTAATATTGACTGGGATGGTATCAAAAAAATAAAAAGCTGCACCCGAGCCAGCACTTAACCAACACTGTTACCAACAGTTTCAGAAACAAGATTTTGAGCAGTTAAACAGACCATGGAGATAAAACTGATCATCAGTGCTAATCTCTTATTATACTAGCGTTGCACACACTGAACCTAGCTGCTCCTTATACCTGTTCTCATATAGTGAGCAGGTAACAGGCTGAGGCACAAAGGCAAACCTCAAACAACTTTTAAACAGAAAGAGCAGATTAAAGACAGGACCAGGAACATGTAGCTGCTTTCCCACATCCACAGCAGAACCCTCAGCCTGGGCTGTCTTCACCACCCAGGCCAAGCACAGACAAAAGGTGCAAGTAAGACATTTTTGGGATGGGAAGAGGTTGAAGTTCAGGTTGAAGTTCTGGCAATGTTCTCAAACACTAAATCTGCTTTAGAAAAGGAGCTTATAATTGACTCATTTCCTTGTAATTAATGTACCAAAAATATACAGAATAATAAGATTGAAGTGATTGGTTTGCCTTTGCTTTCCAGAATTTAAACTATAGGAGTGAGACATCACTTGAAGTGTTTACTGACTGGAAAACAGAGAAATCTGATGAAATTTTACCTTTTAGACCCACTTATAAATATATATAAAGATAAAAAGTCTTGAATAGTTTTCTTCTGATATTTGCAAAACTTAAAATATTCACTTCATAGAACATTCAGATGTATTTTGCCATCACAGTTATTTGGCTAACATTGAGTATGTTAACATATAACACTAATAAGTAGAAGCAGTGTTATTTTAAATGTCAGCCAAGTAAGATTTTTACTCCAAATAGAAGTATCAAGAAAGGGCTCCTTATAAACTCTGTAACATCAAAATAGAAATAAATCCATCATATTACTATGATGTTAAATGAAATCTCCTCCTCTGTTCTATTTTATGAAGCTAGAATAAAATTAATTTCTCATAAAAAAGCAAAATTAAAGGGAAGAGAAGCAGCCATAAATGATACTCAAGCATTTATAAACCTAAACATTTAAAAAACAACTAATAATTTGAAAATAGTTCAAATCCAAAATGACCTTTGCACAAAAGCAGAACTCTCACTATTCCTGAACAAAGACAATCAGATATTTCCTTTTAAAACATCTTGCCTTTAGCTAGCAAGAGCAAAGAGAAAAACTATTTCCTATTTTCATGCCATTTTGGTTCCAGGCGAGGATTTGCCAGACCAGGATGTGACTGATCACACTAATCACACATCGTCTCACTGTGCTGAGAATACAAAGCATTATCATCATTACACTGCTGAAATACATCAAATTTAGCCACACAAGGTGAACATGATTAAACTTTACTGAGAAAGGAGACAGCTCTTTCTCTGAAACATCACTTACCCACTTTGGAATTTATTTACCATTTACTACGTGCCAGAACAAAGAATGGAGGGGACTCAGGTGGCCAGGAAAATCACAAAATCCCACGTGCTAGTGAGGATGGTTAAACATAACTATAGCCAAGGGAATTTAATGCATGGTAGATTGCAGGATATGACATCAAGATGAGCCCTTGAGTGAAAACTATTCAAGTGTGCAGTTTGTAAGCCTTGGAAAGACACTGGGGAGTGCAGGTTGTGTCTGTCATAATCCAAGGGGCTGCAGCAGCTGTGACAGCCCCAGGGACCAGCCAAGTGCTATGTCTCATGATGCAACATCATTCCAGAAAATGTTACTTGTACAGGGTGTCTTTTGGCAGATCAGATACCTTCCAGCTGCTCCAGTCCAATGGCAAGACCAAGGAATGGAAATCTGGTCCTGGATCTGACTAGTGCCAGGGTCTGTCTGTCTAGTGTGGATGGAAGCTGGGGTCTATTTCAGCAGCTCTGAAATCTTGTTTCCTAGCTGCTGAAGCAAATTTTGGATCCCTGCAAGCTTGGTACAGGACTGGGTGCCCTGACTGTCCAGTTAAGGGAAGTTCAGAACGAGAGTCAGAGGAAGCCCATGCTGACCAAACTGCATATATCTCCCTTCCTTAACTTCTTCTCTGACATCACACACTTCTTTACACCCTGCATAAACACCCTTCCACCTGATACCCCTGCTCTACTTGTAAAACTCAAGGTCCAAGAGCAGTCATTGTAAAAAATATCAGAGAGCATATCTGGGAAAGGGCTGGGGCCAGAGGAGAGAGCTGAACACTTACTGAGTTTTAGCCTTTTTCACTTACTATTCTTAACTATCTATTCTTAACTTACTAGACTACAAGTGTTCAGTAGCTGCATCAGTGTTTTTCCATCCCTGTAAAGAATCACCTGGAGTTACAGTAACACATACAAGTTTGAAGATAATTCTAACAGTACTATTGTAATAAACAAGATGAAAGTTTTTAAATGTAATCTGTTTCCATTATGTGACCAGCTCTCCTCAAGGGATGCTCACAGCTCTCTCTGTGACATATTTTGACACTGAGATAATGCAAAGCATATCAAAGTAAATCCCAGTTCTACTTTTTGAAACCTTGCTCATATGAAAGTTTCTGAAAGATTTGTCAAATATGTGTATGGAAACAACCATAGCTGTTGCTTTGTCCTGTGGGCTTAGAGAAGAGGAAAAGCAACACTTACATTTAAAAGTCCTGGATGAAGAGAACATTGATTCCAGTGCTCTGTGTTGGACCTCTGTTAGATCCCCAGATCCTCATACCAAATTTTCTACTGCATCTTGAGAAAAATCCTGATGCTCTAAATGACTGTGCTAATCTTTATCATTCTTTTAAAGAGCAGAGCTAAAGCCCAAAAGCCATATGTGCAGTAACACCCACCCAGGACAGTCAGAGGAAAGAACCATTTAATTTAGATAGATGAAATGACAGCACTGTCACCAATTGGAGGGTAACTTTACACAATGTACAAGTTAAGCTTAGGCTTCTCCCACCCCTTTCACCCCTCTTTTTGACTTTTTCAGACTAAGTCCTACATATTAAATAGAAGAAAGAAAAATGCCTGGTGCAGGGCAGGAGTACATTGTAATGCCAATGCAGAATATCATCTCCTCCAGGATTTTTCCACTAGAGGATATGTCTCAATTGCAAGAAAAACCACATTCCCTCCTTTTCTTTTTCCTGCCCTTACACTGCAGATTGTTTGAAGACAAACTCTAAAATTAACAAACACAACACATCAGTAAAAAATAAGACACTCTCCAAATATTCTGGGTTTTAGTTGGGCTTGACTTATCAGGTATGTCTCTATCTGATGGTAGAGAGATGGTAGAGATCACAGGATATGGGATTGTTTGTAATGTGTTTGCAGAAAACACTACTCTGAACAAATACAGTTTGTTCTGCTTTAGTTATAGTTAATACTACACATATCTGCTGTCCGGCTGATGAACTTGCACAAACAGTTTGAGTTTAAGTGTTCCAGTCTGTAAACTGAAAATTAACTAGTGGCAACTGATCTGCTGCATCCCCTGAGAAATCACTGGTTTACTGATGTTCAAACAAATGCTGAATTAAAATGAGTGCAGTCACTTATATATACATAAAACTTATCACCTACTTGCATGCAGTGGATCACTGATGAATTTGGAAAAAGACTTCTGGGAGAATGCATACCTGGCATTATATGTCTATATATATATATATGTATATATATAAATATATAAATATTCACTAACAGGAGGGCAGCTGCTACTTAATTTTAAGGTGCCACTTTGGAAATCACAGTCAAGCGTGACTAAAAAAAGTTAAAATATCTGTACATGGGTTTGGTAAACAGAGTCCTGTAAGGGCATCATCCACATCCTAAGTGTCCCCTAATGGTAAGGCAATCTTGATAGTATCTGGATAGCCACTTAATCAAACGAGAAAATAAGAGAGCAGTGGGATTTTGTAGAATCACAGAATCATTTAGGTTGGAGAGGACCTTTGAGATCATCAGCATCAAGGTGACCTAACATCACCTTGTCAACCAGACCATGGCACTAAGTGCCACATTCAGTCTTTTCCTTAACACCTCCAGGGATGGTGACTCCACCAGCTCCCTGAACAGCCCATTCCAATGGCCAATCAACCCTTCTGTGAAGAACTTCTTCCTAATGTCCTGCTTAAACCTCCCCTGGTGCAGCTTAAGAATATCCTCTTGTCCTGCCACTGGTTGCCTGGGAGAAGAGACCCACCCCCACCTGGCTATAGCCTCCACTACTTTGCAATTAACAGCTACCTGAATGGCTTTTAAAAGTACTGTGATGTTTTTATTAAGTTCTTCTAAAAGCAGAGGGAAGGGTTTTCACCAGTTTTATATAAATAAAACATTCAGAACAAAGTCCAAGGGGACTCTGGATAGAACCTGAAACGGGCTATCTACCTGTATTTGCTCCTCCTCAAGATGCCTTGGTACATCCTTGCAACTGATAGCCAGCTGCAAGCCTTGCCAGCTGGCCAGTGTTTCAGCCTGGCAGCACTTAAGGCAGTCCACTGCTGCATGGACACCACATGCACTGCACACCACTGTAAAGGAGGCCTGAAAGACCTTAACCACAGGATTTGAAATTAGCTGGGACCAAGAAAGAAGGAAGAAAGGATGGCTGTTAAAATGCATGCAAGGTCCCAGGAAGGATCAGAAGATACAGCACTCTGTGTTGCTCCCTTATGATAGCAAATGCTTACTTAAACTGTCTGCCACAAAACTTCCCATAGAAAAGTCCTCAGAGACCCCAAGAAACAAACTCTCTGAAAGACAACACCTGTTACAAGACACAGAATGAAGGCACGGCATACAAACTAAGTTCCAGAGGCAGGAAAAAAAAAGAGAAAGTTTATTTAGAGTTTTTATAGTTTTCAGGGATTGTCTCTGGATTGGAGGGAGAAGTTACTACCTCTCCATCCAGACTGGCAGAGACAAAAGTCCATCAAAGGTCTCTCCTTGGGAGAGGAATGTAAACAAAGATTGTTTTTCTTACAAGTCTTTGAAAGCCTCCACTTTCACATGTAAACATTTGAAAAGTAATAGAAAAGTTAGAAAACTCCAAAGATTCTCAGAAGGCTTTTAAAAAATTCTCAGAAGGCTGTAGAAATTCAGGGTGACAAACACCCTTTGCTGCCATGGTGGAAACACAGTGCTTACAGCACAGTAGGATCCCAAGGAGCAGCTCTGAAGTCCTCTGTCCTGGGGAACACACACAGAGGCATCACCAGCATCACCTGGCCTCTACCAGAACCAGCCCAGACTGAAGGGGGAAGGGGGCTTATTTTGCTTTGTTTCTTTTACTGAAAACTGTTTTTGTGCCAAGATTCACAGAGGGGAAATACAACATGGCTGTAAGCCCCTCAAGGTGTTGACAGGCAAGGCCACAGCCTCCAAGGCAGCCTTGGCAAACCAGGACTTTGCTCTCCTCTGCAGGAATGGGTTCCATGTTGTAGTTTGTAAGTGTTGAGGACCTGACCTCCCTGTGAACAGCTGTGTCTCCCTGCCCTGCCCTCCTGGACCATGCTACCAGACTGGTAAGGTTTGTTGTACCTGTTCTTCAGGATACCCCAAGCACTCTCTGCAGTGTCAGCTTCTTATTATCCTCCAGCACCCGAGTCATCAGCTGGGGCAAGTGTAGCCACAGAGCAGCTGGTCATCCCTGCTTTAGGCTATGTTGTGAAATAGGACAGGCACTCTATTCTACAGGATGAAGAGGACACCTGATTTAGGGAAACTGCATTCCAGAATAAAAATTAAAAGTAGTCTGTCATGGGAGAAGAACATGAAGAGATTGCATCTTTGAAGTAAGACGACAAGATTTTAATCTCACTATCTAGTAAGAAACCAGTAAACAAGAGGACAAAAGTCAGCTGGGTTGAGATGTCTAATTAGTTCATGAAGCATTTTACTGGAAGTATAATTTTACAGATATAGCAAAGCAAGAGGTACTAATTAGTTGCAACTCATTAAGTGTAAGTTGCTTAGTAATTTAGGAAAAATGAATGCAGGCACGGCAAGGTTGGTACAGACAAGAATTCCATGTAGCTGAGTGTCACATTTCCAACAGCAGCCAGTCTGCTCAAGCAGCAGAGGAGTAATTTGCAATTCAGTCCTGACCCATGGGGACAGGCAGGCAGATCATGCATTCCAGCTTTTCTGAAAGAAATATTAAAATACAAAAATAATGAATGCCTTCACTACAAATGACCAGGTGAGACAGTTAGTATCTCTCTCCACCCATGAGCTATTAAGACTTCATGTTCAATCTATAGAAAGCATTATTATCTTAAGTAGAGAGCTTTTGGATATATAAATCAGCTATGTCCACATTCTCATCTTTTAGATTTCTGCTAATACTTATGCAGGAGTAAGGTAAATCATACTTACCTCTTTGTAAATTTATCCTTCTTAGGGAAACAGAAACAAACAAACGTCCCAGGTAAGATATTACCAACAAGGTTTTAATTGCATTATATTTTCAAAACTTGCTCTTTGCCCAGGGTTAGTTTGTTGAGCGGGAGGGAGTTCAGAAACCATTGCACATACCAGGATAGAAAAGGGACTTAAAACAAAGACAAAATAAAGCCCTAGCAGGGAATCAGGTTGTGTGAACAAGACCACCAATGTGTGCAGAGATGTCATCACTCACTTCAGCTAGGAGGCTGGCAGACTGTAGATATTCCCTACCTTTCCCCTTTTAATCCCATCCATGAAACAAAAGTAACCTCAGAGAAACCATATGTAATTTATCTAATCCTTTTTCAATTACAACAGGCAGTTGTTACAGGCAAAAGGTTTCCTAGAACAGCAACTTTCAGAGAAGTGTCCCAATGACATTGTATCAGACTCATCCCCTACAGCTGTCTGCCAGGGCTTTTTAAGCCTCTGTGGTAGTACTATACAGAGGTCTACCACAAACCCAGTATAAGGCAAGATAGCAATGCACCTTTTTATTTGGTGGTAACTGTAGAGCAAATGATTCCCCACAAAAGCAGGCACCACATTCTGGGAAAGTCTGGGCCTGGAATTTGCAGCTCAATTATGGCTTAACTAACAATAGCTAGCACAAGTGTAAAAGCCGCTTGAGAAACAGTTTCCTTCCCACAGTCCGCTGGTGAAGCAGCCTACAAAAAGAAAACTAAAAAAGTCTGAAAACTTCACGAAAGTAAATTCTTTTCTTTGTACTGAATGGACACGCTGTACTCCCACTCCTTTACAAAGGAAGCTAAGAGCTTCTTTGTGTCAAGCCTACTCTCTTTTTCTCAACAAAATAGAAATGAAAGAGCCATGTGAATTATTAACAGATGACAACAGAGAACTAGCCAGGTATTTCAAACACTTGTGTCTCTTCTTCCTACATGAATTCCTCAATAGTACAGGCAAAGTAAGTCTTCTTACTACTTCCATCATTTAAATCTGTAATTGGAGCTGATTAAATAACTTGTTAAGAAGTAAAGACTTTTTTTACATTCCTTTCTCCTTTCTTTCCCTGGGAGAACATTCGACCTGACTGTCAGTGACAGGGGGGGTCATGCCTTGCTCTGAAGGGCACTTGGTGATCAAGTGAGAGAGTCTTTTCCCCTCTTAATGCCTTTGAGTACCACAAGCTCGTGCAGAACATCATGCAGTCCAGTGGAAATAGAGACACTATTTACTTCTGAACTGGAACAGACATATAATGGGGAAACCTGAAAACAGACTAAAGCTTTAGTCATATTACAATGTTAACCATCATCTCACAGTAAAAGCAAGTCTTGTTTATTATAAACACTTTGGATGACCCCTTGTCCCCAAACTCCCCCTCCCCAACTCCCCCAGACAAAGAGGTGAACAGGACACCACTACATGAATCCAACACCATTGCTTGACAGCATGCTTGCTATTTACACATATGTACAAACTTAACACTGCTTCAGTCCATTCACATTTAACTCAAATAAATCCTGAATTTGTCAAAGAATCCCTGCAAATCCAATGCAAAAAATAAAAATGAAATTATGTTAAGTCAGTATCAGAACAACCAAAAGATATTTGAGAACTGACATAGGAAAACCTATCAAAATTAAAACTACATTAGTAAACTTTAAAATAATAAACTTTTTGATAACTCTGAAAAATAATCCAGATGACTATAAAAAAACATGTATTTTTCTATTTATTGAAAAGTTCGAATCCATAAATTCTAAACTTTCATCAGTTAAAAGGACCATTTCAAAAGGTATGGTAAAGCACAGCATCTGACATAACACAAATGGAGAAGTAAAGTTTCCCACAGTGGAGCAGAAACCCCCAAGTGATGCCTCAGGGAATTACCTGCAAGAACATTAACCAGAATAATCTCTCTGGTTTGAATTTGACTGTGCTTCACACATACACTGGTTATTCTACCTGCCATTAAAATGGACAAAAGCAGCACATACATTAGCAGCAGCTCCTACTCAAAAACAAGAAGCACAGCACATTCCCCCCTCAGCCAGCTCCCAGCTGAAAATGTTCCAGACTAAGCCACAAAAACTTAACAGTGAGCTTTTGAATGACAGGACATCATGTGCTCCATCAGTCAAGTACTTACAAGGTTTCTTAAACAAATTGATCATGCCTACAATTTCAGACGAAGTCAGAGAAACTTCAGACTTGATCTTCTCTGAGGAAGAAACAGAAGCCATGAAATCACCAAAGAGAAGGACTTGTTTGAATATTTTTGTTGAGATTGTAAAGAGAACTCTGCAGGACATATTGTAATGTGATAGAAAGCTTGTAGGAACATCCTTACAAATTAAGCTGGGCATGTATTTCAGCACTCTGTTCTTATTTAGCACTTCCTGTGTGGAAAATGCCAAGCGAAGTTTCAACTAACAACAGCCAAGATGGTTTCAGATTGATAGATAAGGCCCCCCAGCTGACCTTTCATTTGGTACATTAGTTTATACAACATATTTTTGCTCAGTCTTCCCCAGTCACGAAGCCAAAAATAGCCTTACCTTTCCCACAAGTGCAATGTGGTATATTGGGACTACCAGGCAACTCTTTATAGGTATTATGAATAACAGCACTGGTTTTTAAAAAAGTAAGAAAAATCCTGACATTATATTATCCATGTTTTTATCTTTACAAGAGCAGTTTAATGTCAACAACTACTATGACATCTGGAGGCTGCATTTTCCAAGAAAATTTATGCTAGACACCAGTATTTCCTGAAGCATCCTATAGTACCATGAAAGGGATAAGCATAAGCAGTCTATATTATTCATCATGAAAGAAGTAACAATGATGCAAATTCCTCTTAGAAAGCAATAAAGTTTTGAATAAATCCTAAAAGGGCTTCATTATGCAGTTCTCAGTCAACACTGGCTGAGCCAAATCCTACTACAGTACTTTTCTGTGCTCTGGATAGAACTTCCCATGGCTCCAGTAGCTCCTTTCGCAGAGGTGCCAGTCTTCCACAAACAGACCTTAGCAACCAGAGCTTAAGGGAAAATATACCCAGTAAAGCTAGGCTCCCAGATCTGCAGCTTGGCAGAGAAATGGGAGATCTAATTTTCAAATCTCCTGGGAACCAGGTAGCTTATTATGCACTAAAATCCTCTACAGGAAATTAATCTTTTAGTGACGCCTTTTCGAATCTTGCTTGGTGATTGTTCAAAATCATGTCTTACAAGTTTTACCCAAAGACCAGCATCAAGTTGCTAAGTTTAGGCCTTCATATCCCAAAGGTGTTTAGACCAAAATGTTTCTCATAAAATTTAAGATATAGACAGGATTGTGCTTTCTCAATATGAAACTAAAGTTTATGGTTGTCATCTAGCATCAGCAGAGGTCCTTGGCATTTTCATATCAATTGCAGAGACCCTTGAAGTAAGATAAAGCCTTCAACAGAGAGGAATTTTAATTAATTTATTGTACACAGTGCATTTAATAGTATCTGATTTCTCAAACCTCCTTGTGTCAATTAAAAACAGTGTATGTGGAGAAACACTGAAGAATCCCAGGCTGCTTAGCAGTCCCTTTTTTCTGAGCTCTATATACAGACATACAGAATAATTCCCCTAAACACAGACAAATGGGATTGAACTGGAAATGAGAGAAGATAAAATAAAGAGCTTGAGAGTAATATCCCCCTGTTGCTTTCTCTTCTGGGGTATCTCATACAGATTTGTTTTGGCAGATATACCAAGATTTATGTGTAATAATGACTTCAGCAACTTCTTTCTTTAGGGACACATTTTATTTCACTAATGATATGTTCTCAGGAGCCAAGAGAATGATTTTCACCCAATTTAATTTTTAATTTAAAAGACTTTTAAAAAAAAGGACAGTAGAAAAATGAAATTGCTCTGGTCTGACAAAATACATGGCTTTTTGACCCATCTATAAGGGCTTCTTTCTTCACGCCAACCCCTGACAGACCAAGATTGTCTTCAGCAAATAAATGATTTCACCCAGCCCCCTCAAGGCTTCATCCAACAGCACAACACTGGATCTAGCATCCCTCCAAACAGCCAGCAAGCCAGGATTAATTAGGACCTTGAGAGCTGACAGTAGGACTCAGTACCATCAGAAAGGCTACACAGGTACCTGAGCAAACACTCTCTGGACTCAGGTGTGGTCACTGCCCTGAGCACATTCTGAAACTATTCAGGTCCTTTGCACTCCAAACCCCGTGACTAAGATTCACCTTGGAGACCAACAGATGAATATTACAATACTCAAAAGCGCAGGTGTCAAAAGGCACCTCTCTTAGAGGGGCTACCAGATCCAGCATCAAATTTGGAGGTGCATGAATGACCACAAAACAGCCTCCGAGCTGAGGACAATTAGCAGTGTTTAATCATCACACAAGGTTATCAAAGGACTTTTTGTACCAGCAGCATCACTTAGACAACAGGCATGAGGATAAGTGGTGGACAATCTGGTAATGAAGAGGCAGAAACCACTCTCCCTATAACTTCCTAATATCAGCTTTATCTCAGTCACACCCAAACTGCCTGCTCCCAGTGTCACAACCTTTCTCTGTTTAAGCAGGGGTGAAAATTGAAACATAAGCTTTTGTTACATATCAGAACGTTAAATGAAAGAGGATTAAAAGGTGAAGTGACAAAATCAAACAGTGCAAAGTTTAAAGACAAAAAGTGTTTTCCTTTAATTTTCTTACATGAAAATAGGTTTTAATAGCTGAAAAGTATAATGCAATAGACATTTAAAAGGTCTTCATTTTCCCCCAGACAACTCCAGTCCATGTGAATCCCCTAAAAATTTAGGCACATAGTGTGTTTTGCAGACTACAATTAAATAATTTACATCACTGAATTGGTAGCAATGCCATGCACAATGCCAAACTGGAATTTTTGCCTCCTCTTGCCAGCTTAGTTAACTTCAAATTTCATCTTGATTTATTTTCAATGCATCAGAAAATGGAGGCAGTGGAACTTATTATATATAATTGTAGATATGGAGGTTATTAATGCAAGCATAGATTTGGCATAGGCACTAAACCTTTAACTCAGGAAGCACACTGTCACAAAACTTACCTGCTGGTTAAAAACCTCACAGATCACCAACTCACTCAAGCACTCCAAAGCTACATGAAGTCAGCAGAGAATATTGAAGCTAGTAAAAGAAATCAAGAGAGAGCGGCAGAGAACGAAGCCAGGCAAAACCCACTGGAGCCAGGAACTTTCTGATGAGTGGTTAATGGTACAAAAGATGGGATGCATTATTTAGAGAAACACGTCGCACAGGAACTACTCAGGAGGTGACAGAGTTCTCAAGCAATGTAGTTGGAATCTTGTTTCTCACGTGGTCCTTAAATGCTGGAAGTCTAAATGGAAAAGCTTGCAAGTTAGCATAAAACACCTGTCAATATATGGCATTTGCAATGTAGTCATCTAATCTCCTTCTTCAAACAAACTCTGACCATCAAGGGTGCTTGGAGTCCAAGTGAGCTTTGAGAAAGACTTTTTTTGTTTCCTTGAGAGTGGACAGGTGCCCCACTTTCAGATGAACAGCCCTAACAGCACAGTCCTCAGCAAAAGCATAAAGGGTTGAAGGGAGCAGCATCTCCCTGGAGACATGCACCTCTACCCTGGAGGAAGAACAGATGGCAGAGTGCCTATTAACACTCCCCATGACACACCCTTCTGAAGGCAGACAAGGAATATCACTTGTCAGAGTTTTCAACACAATACTTCTCTGAGGTGCTGACTTTGTGCAAGCAAAGGCAAAATGATAATTTTTAAAATGTCTTTACCAGCAGTCTCAGTTGGAATGAAGCATGTCTTGCATTAATCAACATCCTTCCACCAAAGTAAAACCTTGTAAGTATTGCTTCTTACCTTATTAAGCCACAAACCCTGTTTAATATTGCTCTATTATTGTCTCATCTATGAGCAGCTAAATTTCTGCCAGGTTGGTTCAATTAAGGGACTTACATTGATTACCATGATTCTGACATTTAAAAAAAAATCTGTTACATAACCAGAGCAGAAATAAAAACACTTGAGCAGCTGAAAGAGTAGAGCTGAATAAGGAGTGCTACAAAACAGGAACAGATTTAGGAATAATGAGGTCACCTCACACTTCAGCACACATGAAGTTATTCCGTTCACTCAAATAACTTCACGTCTGGTAGTAGTCACAGCACAAAATACCACACCATTTTAAAGAGACAGATGCATTTTCGAAGCTTTGGCTAATTAGGAAATAATTAACACAGAACAATACCATCATGTGTTCCCCCTCCAGGTTTCTCCTGGCTTGACAGATGAAGAGAGAATTAAGAAAGGTGAAAAATGTTCCCTCCCTCCCCACATCCTCCAAGTGAGACACCCCTAATCTGGACATGTGGTTGCAGCTCCAGAGCATCAAGCAATCATGACATTTAGGGTGCTTCAGAAACATCTTGTGCCTGCTCGAGCACTCAAGTGTTGCTGTGGTGGTAGTGTGCATGAAACATTTGCTTCTCAGGAGGTATTTTGGCTTTTCAGCCTTTCTTATTCCAGATATCTGCAGCTTGCTCTTTATTTAGCAAGGGAGAGACATATTATTAGCTTGCCTCCAAACTGTCAAGTCACACAAGGTAAAATGCAGAGCCACAAGGTCTGGAAGTGCCAGTGTTAAGGGTTTCCTGGCTCTGCAGAGGAGGTGAGGACCAGGGAGAGGCAGGAAGGCAAGGAGATTCACATGCAAGTGACCAAAGATGAATGAACAACCAAGAAGTAGACAAGAAAGTGAAGGATCCACACAAGCTTAAACCAGTTTGACTATTCACTGGATTGGTGCTATCTGCACAGCCAAGAACTGGGTTATTTGTGGTTTGGAATTTTTTAAAAAGCAGACCCAGAGAGCATGCTATTTTTTTGATATAGGGAGGAGTGCAGCAGTCTACATCTAATAAAAGAAAGTTCTAGATGTCAAAATTTTTCAAAAAACATGACTACCTACTGAGATAAAGCATGATAGTGTTATCCCTAAAAGGAAGTTGGTATCTAAGGAAATACAGATTGGAATCACTGACTCATCCACCCTGGGCCTTTAAGGCAAATGGATGAAGGGCTGACAGGAGGAAGGGAGGAGGGAGGAAAACAAGGAGACATAGAGAATTTAAACAATATTAGCTACAAGTGAATCCTAAATAAAGATTAAAATCACTGCCTAGTGGATTTTGTGACTTCTGAAGTCACAGTCATGAAATTAGCAGAAAACTGGCAGTTCACAATGTATGATGACTTTTATGAGGAAAACTTTCAGCAGTATTTTAACTTTTAAGAGCTACCATAGTTCTTCCAAGCTTCTTAAAACATAAGGAGAAATTGGCATAGTTTTTCCAAGCTGCTTAAAAACATAAGGAGAAACTGGCATTTAGTGGAAGCATCTAAAAATCACCACTCTCATTTCATAATTAACTATCTATTTTAATATCAACAAAAATTCTTTCCCAAATTTTTACTGTTTATACATCCTGCTGACTCCAACACAGTCAAGCACTCCTAAGGAAGGCAAACAGCCCAGGTCCTTTCTGTTGCACTCATGGGATAAATATCATTGGTGGAATGATCTGGGACAACCATGTTCATTTAGCTTTTGGTTAGTTGATATAGACTACAAACCTCTAAAGCCAGAGAAAGCAGTGCTACCTTCTGCTTCTGTAACTCAACACAGGACAGATTTCTTTACAGATTAAGAGGCATTTCAGTCTTCTTAGGAAATATTTTATGCTTTTCATCCTTAAGGTTTCCATAAGTGTGGGGGCCATTTGTAGATTTCCGGTCTGCGCGCCGATGGTAATATAAAGTTGGAGACACGAGTGCTCTCAGGACACGTGGTTTATTTGCAGGGACCGGCAGCTGCCAACCTCCAGCTGATCGCGGTCCTCCCNCATTCATACATATTCTTACAGTCCCTCAATGGACTGAATTGTAGGTTTTTCCATTTTCAACTTCATATAGACATCACACAGGCTATATAAATTTCCCTTATGCACTTAACATGAATCACAAGTAACTAAGCTATTCAGGATGAGGATTGCCTTTCATTTTCATGTGACAGTCTTTTAAAATGTATTATCAGGCATGTAAAATCTAAAGTTGCTGGGCCAGTTCCCTTGGAAAAGCTCAAGTATCCATGAGGGCAGCCTATTTAATAATTTCAGCAGAAGTAAAATATATAGTTGGTATTATTTTCACTAACAATTTCTGAAACTAAGACACCAAAACCCAGCTGAAGGATTCAGTTTAATTTACCCTCAAGCAACTTCCTGAATTTAAATCTAGAAGAGTTATTTTGTTCATAATCTAGTTTTCCATAATTCCTTCCTATATTTCTATCACTGGAGATTTCCTTATTGCAGCTTTGTTTTCATACCTTAGCAGAGGAATTCCAATAAGTTTGGGTATAGAAAAGATTACAAATGATAAAGATAGTTTTGTCTTTCAGTACTAAACTTTAATTTTTGAAGTGAGGCTATAGAAGAATGAAATGAGTAGGGTTGATTAGGAGTCTCTGAGTGTTTTAACTTAGAATTCCTATACAAATACTTGGGTCTTGCTATACCAAGTGTTCAGATATGCTCCAGATTATGTAAGATGCTGGGTGACCCACTTGCAGTAAGAAAGAACTGCAAGACCAGCCTGGTCAGATCTACATTTTTTAGACACAAGTAGATTCAGACATAAGCAGATCCTTTGCAGTAATTTATGAGGAAGGAAGAGGTCTCCTCTGTAAATAAACTGAAAATGTGTTCTGTCTCTTTAATTTACAACTAAAAACCCAGTTTATTTTTACAGTACCTGAATCATCAGCACCCAGTACCTTATTTGGTTAGTATCTCTTTCAGCTGCAGCCATGTTTTTTTGTGGGTATTTTTGGTTTGGGCTTGTTTTTTGGGTTTGTTTGGGGTTTTTTCAAATTTTGAAATTGCTGCATTTGCAGCACCACTGAGATTTTGAAATCAAACACAAGATAAATTCTCCCTTTTCTTTAAATCATGCACTAAAGTGTCTTACATTTTAGGCTGATTTGGAACAATGCAGTAGCAGCATTGTAAGGGTACAACAGTCATTACATTACATTAGAGGTCTTTAACATGTGAAAGTTATAGCTGCATTTCAATAACAAGGACCAGTAAGTCAAACCTCCAAGGAATTGCAGAAGTCTGTAATAAGAAATTCACATTGTACAGGACATGTTTTTCTTCTGACTGTCTGAATTCCTTCCTCTGATCACTAATGGAAACTAATAACGTTAAATGTTTATTTAATAAATACTTTAATTATAAATTGCATTTCTATTTAACACAACAAACAAATAGTGCCATACATGAACACTATATTAGAAAGCTTAATAGTATTAACAGTATTATAGTATAAACACTATATTAGCTGCTTGAATGCTGCAGAAGCACAAAGATTTTTAAGAGCTTATTTTCTTCAGATTACATTATCTAGTTGCATGTTTTCCATACTCTAAATTTCAACAAAGAATAAACAACTACATTAATAGGCTCAATAAAATATACCTTTTCTACCTGTGTTACACAGGAGCATTAAAATGTCACATTATATCTTCTAGATCTGAAAATACAACAGCCATTAATAATTACAGCATTTGTCCTCTGTAAAACATAGATTAAAATAACAGTTTAAAAGTCCTTGAAGAGCTTTTCTAAGGAAATCTGCCTATGGGTTATAGATCTTTTGTACTCTTGCTTCATCTACAGAACCAATCTTTGGGTTTGGGAGCAAGTCTCACTTTTAGACAACAATATATGCAATATAGAAACTATGTAAGACACAAACCAGTGATATTGTTTTAGCCTGAGTTTTATCAATAAAAATCAATCACCTCAGTAGGATCCTGCAGTGGGATAAATTATCCAACAGTGACAGGAGAGTTCAGCTCCCCTTCTGACCTAAGGATAAAGACAAGGGAGCTGAAGAAGGACCTTGTCTTGGAGACACATCAGTTCACAACATTACAGATCTCCAAGAAGATTTTTAAAAGCTGCCTAAGTCTATGAGCTGCATTTCAGCTGAGAGATTCATTTGAGCATAGCGGAGGAAGGTCACAGAGAATTTTAAGTCCTTGAATACAGACCAGATAGTCAGACCACTGCCATAACAGCATTCAACATGGTATTTTGTCGTTAGCTCTGATAGATACTTGGGTTTCTTTTCTGTTTAGAATTTCCTGAAGAGCTTTTCTCCATCCTAGTCAGCCACTGAAGCCCAGGGTTATAGTGAGCCTTCAGCTCAAGGAAGCACTAAATCATATTAAAATTAAGCATGTGAGTTTTTTTCCCTGACTTTTCTAAGATTATTTAACCACTGTCAGATGCCTAAGGCAGAACATCACAAACCCATACAACACATTAGCAAAGTCAAATCAGGATTTGTGTCAATTTTTCCTGTCCTAATCCTATGAGCCTGAATTCCTAAGTACTCTTAAGATGCAAATTTAAACTTTGAAACTGTAATGCAGGAGCAACAATGAAAAAAGTATAACCAGAGGGAATCCTTTAACTGACCTAGTTCTAAAAGTAGTAGAGGAAGCATAAACCACCTTTTGCCGTCAGATAATTTTTCCTACAGTACTCTTCATTGATATTCTCTCAGAATTCTGCATAGAAGAAACTAAAACAATGTAGTCTACAAAATTACTAAGCCTGAATCAATTGTGGTTGGCAAGATCACAAAAATAACAACTGAAACAGGAAATAATCCTAATTTTGCAAACAGGGTTCCTGGCCTTGTGAAAACATTGGCTTGTCAAAAGAAATTCTGAAAACATTGAAAAAACTCAAGAATCATCAAGTTTCACAGTTTGAACCCCATTTTAAGATATAAGGTGCTCCAAAATACTTCTGATGAGCACGGAAATCTTGCTTAGCACTAGTCAGTCTAATTAGGAAAAATAATAATTTCAATTCCAATTATAACTTGGTGACCAAAAGAAAGAAACAGATTTAATTAGAACCAAGCTATACTATTGCAATCACACCACTTCACAGGAATTAGCTCTGTCTTATATTCGTTTTCCTAAAGCTCTTATTCTGTATTAAGCACAAAAATTCAAAAGCATACAGGCATTTAGAGGCTGAATATAAACATTCCTCTGATTTTAACATAAGTATACCATCCATCTTATCCAAAGGAAGTAAAAGCAGAAAAAACTACTGCAAAATTATCAAGACTAATTCTTGCTTACTGGGCAGCTTCCTCGAGGAACAGAGCAAGTGCAAAAGAATACTGTTATACATTGGGAAGATAAAGGAACATGAAAAATGTGACATGACAACTTCTTTTGTTCATCATTGTTTATTTAGAGTTGTCTTACCATTATTTCAAAAGGAATTGATCAACTATAACCCTGCTCTTCAGTATGATGGTATTAGCCTTCAGAGGAAATTTCTGCAGAAGGAGCTTGAGCCTTTTGCTTCACTCTCTCCAGGCTGTCTGGAAGATCCCAAAATGGTCAGGTATCCCTTCCATATTATAACAGATCTACTTACTGCCCTCTCACTTTCCTGCCAGTAATAGTTTTAAAACCCCAAAACTCTCAACCTCCAAAACCTTACTGGTTGCAAGCTTGGTAAATATCAGACATGGATCTCACAACTCTTATCAAGAGAAGGACTAGGTGCCTAGACTCAGAAGCTGGTAACATCTACCGCCCTATGTGATGGCCACAGAGAGAAATACACCCATCCAGGAGATTCTCCAAATGGTATATGAAACAATTATTGGATATTTACAGAACAGGTTTCAGATCAACAAAATCTTGAGCATTTTTACTGTAATTATTGCCCTACGACAATTAGCAGATGGATGCAACCACCCCAGTTTCCAACTCCTGCTACAATGTTCAGCAGATGGTGTGATACACTGAACTTCCTAATTAATTGCATATCAGAAAATACTTTTCATGGAACTGTGAACATCATTTCAGATTGTTGCAACTCTCTGGCCATCTCCTTGGTTGTTCTTCCCAGCTCATGGAGGCAACAAAGGCATTGATTCTTTCTAAGTACAACACAGGGGAGCACCACAAGGCAGACAGGTGTGGCTATGGTAGAGACAGGTGAGCTTTTTAGAGGAGTTTTCCACATAGTGTAAGGATGAAGTTATCCAGCTGAGCTGCACTGCCCCAGGTCCCAGTCCTGCATGGCCAGAGGCACCAGGTGAGCAAATGGACTGAATAAGCAAATTTCTCAGGTGTGTGGGGTCACTCCCTTACTGGGCTAGAATGAGGACGTGACAGTGCTCTGCACAAAACCAAGCAAAGGCTGAATTGAAGAAGAGCATGAAGTCAGAGAACCTTTGCTGTGAAAGACCTCCCAAATGGTTTTGCCATTTTAAATTTAGGAAGACAACCATTTGTTCACATTAATATGTGGAGGGTTCACAAATCAAGGGATTTTTCATGTCAAGGCTTATCATTGAAATTCATTGCAAGAATAACACAAGAGAAGTCTAAAAATCTAGAAAATGAATCATGAACACATGCTGCAACATAACGTTGACTAAACCAGGGTCTCTGTCTTCTTGGAAGAACCCCATCTTCATTAAAATAGGAAATACATTATTTGCATAGCTAGTTACTGAACAGTGACTCATTTCAGAAAGTCTTTGTTATTTTTACTTCCTCTGAAGTGACTGAAAGGACTCAACCAAATGCATCCATAGTCATCAGATGTTGTAAGAAAGAAATCTGAATTGGGCAAACATAAAGAACAGGAGAAGCAAAATCAGCAGAACAAAAAATTGCAGAATAAAGGGGAAAAACTTTGGACGACACAAATGAAATTTTAAAAAAATTTAACAGAATATAAAAACCCAAGGATTTCCTGTTCTTCCACTTTTTTAAGAAAGGAAAAAAAAAAAAAAAGACTTTAATGGAAAATACCTTAAAGGAAAACAGATACTCTGGAAACTGAGTAAAAGTGAGTCTGAAGCCACAAGCATTTTCGCTTAGAAAGTGTGAAATTGTGGAATGGACTAAAAAAAAAATTGTCTGCATTAGGAAAAAACCCCAAAATAATAGACTTCAATAAGCTTGTTCAAAAGTTGATTAGCACTACATCCACAAATGATTTACAGAGAATCTCATAGATTAAGCAAAATCACTACTAACTGCAAATTATTTTCTAAAAAAGGTTTGGACTTTTTCTGCAGTAAAAAGCAGAATATGTTAACCACAGGATATGTGGGTGGGTTACAAAAGAACACTGGTACACTGTCAGAAAATAATGTATCTTTAATTCTCTTGGAAGAAATATTATATGCAAATTCTACACAGAAACATCTATCTTGCATATTTTAGTTATGAAATTTGTATTAGTCAATCTGGACATGATATTGTACCTGACCACCCTCACAGACTATTCTTTGAACATCTGTATTTTAAGCCAATAGGTATTGTATTTTCTGGGCAAAATGTAAGACGTGCTATTTCAAAAAGGCTGTATTGCTTGCAAAAATTAGGTTTATTCAAAGGAAACAGAAGGTAGTTCAGAATCTGTAATCCTTACATACAAATGGTATGGAAATATGAGGTTAGAGAGGGCAGATAGGAAGCATCCTCTACTCACAGAGCATTTTCCATTGGTGGTGGCACACTTCTTACCTTTCTGCTTTGAAGAAATAAGAACATGCCCTGCTTATAATACATCAATAGACCCCATCTCACAAACAGCTATGTCACAAACATATTTGTACCCTCAGCTGAAGTGTAGAAGATTTTTATGGTAGAAAAAGGTCAAAATCACTATAACTATCTCAAGAACCTTTGTTTCTCAGCAGCAAGCCAATGTATTTCAGTTGATTTCAGAAGAGTTGTCAAAGATTTGTCATTTATTCTCTTGCATATAAAACACCAGCCAAACATACCTTTTGGCAAAACAGTCATAAGTCAGGACTTTTAGGTAACCAATAGCCTTTTGAATTTACAAGGTGGTAAATACATAGGGGTTAGCACAGATTCTCTAAAACCATAACAACAGCTTCAAACAGCAGAATCATACTGCTTTGTGCAACAGCAAAGACAGAATTTCTACATTAGACAGACTCCAAATCAAAATTTATAGATATGTGGTGTAGAGTAGGGCGTTCACAAATGTGATGAAAACAATTGTCCTGGGACCATGTTACAGAATGGCTGCTATAGACAGAAATTATCAACTATGATTCAGAATTCCAACATTCTCTCAAGAATAAAAAAAAGAAAAAAGTGGGGGGGAAAAGAAAATCCGAATGGAAAAATTCCTCAGCCTCTGTCACTCCCCTTTCAGAGGAAACATGCAGGGTACAGTACATTTTAACTGTTTTCAGCTCCTTCCAATACTTTTCAGAACTGAAGCATCTGAGGAAGGAGAGTTGTAAACATTTTACAAATCACCAGTCAGTCCAAAACCCATCAAAAAGGGAAATAGTGCATATTTGTTCTGATAAAAGCACAAGTGGCAGAACTAGTCCTTTTCACTAATTCCTAGCAGCAGCATTCTACAAACACGCTGTGCATGTCTTGGCAAAATGAGAGTTGCATGGTACACTAGAGACTATGTAACACTTTGTATGGCTAAGAAAATCTTCTGTGCTTGACATGAAAGATAACATTTTCTGGTTTTCACAGTATTTTTTTTTTTCCACAATACACACAAAAGCTACAAAACAAAGAGTTTTAAGCTCAGGAACACATGCATTACACTCTTCCTTTTAAACAAAAAGAATCCTTTTTGCTAAGTTAGAATATGCAGGTTAAATAAATATTTTAGTGTTCAATTATCTAGATTTTCACTTCTGCCTTTAACATAATGAATTGTTAAATGAAGACACCACTTCTCTTGTTAAAGGATCAGCAGACAAACCTTCCTTACCTTTTTTAAGGTGGGGTGTGATATTTTCTACTTTCACGCCCTCTCTCTGAAATGGGTGTTTTTCTTTAATATAGGTGATCAGAAGTCAGGATATGCTGCTAGGGACCAGTGGTTAACATTCTCCTCCCAGATTTCCTGAGTATAAATGAAAAAGAAAGAACTTTAGTTCAACATTTCTAGGCAAACCTAAGAGTGAGGGGTTTGTGTTTTCACTCTTTCGAAGGGTGCTTATAAACTGAGCAGTTCCTGCCTGCCACATCTCCTGTAAATGGTTTGAGATGTCTGCAGTCTAAGGAAAAAACAAAAGAGAAACAAAGAAAAAAAAGATATTGCAACCTGAGAATTTTTTCATTAGCTTCAGATTTCCCTCTGAGACTTTAATACAAAATGGTCTTTCTTTCCTCTTTCTAACTAGTGAAATGGCAGCACTTTTTTATTTTTCCTTCCAGTCACATCCTGCAGTTCTAAATGAATTATATGTCAAGAAAAATATGTCACTGGTTTTACGGTAGTTTGGCTGAAATAAAAATTCTGTATACAACTCTACTTTCTTAAAAGCAAAAACTGGTAACTTCTAGAAACTAAAATGTGAGCTTATAATATCTTTGGGTTTTCCTCTACTAGAGTATGGAGAAATAAGTTTTAACCATTTTTCTGGCAAAAATAACTTAATGCCTTTTTTAAATTAAGAACATATCTACTGCAAAAACCTGAAGTAATCTATTTGAATACACTGCAAAACAGAAAAAAATTAAACAGGTGAAAACAGCCTGCAACAAAGCAGCTACTTTTTTAACAGATCTTTTTCTTCTGGCTGCACTAGTTTCAGGTTCTACTTTGAAATATTTAACTCTAATTTTGCAATTTCAACCTTGTATTATTCAAAAATTTCCTCAAAAGTTTTTGACTCTTTTCAGGGATTTTTATGCTTCCTTTTGCATACAACTAGAAGGATCAGACAGGGATTTTGTAGCAACTATCCTATTCCTAGACTCTACCAGTCATTGAATAGTATTTGCTATATTCATTCATCCTTATATCCCAGGCAGCCACAAATAAAAGTATTTTATTGTAACAATGTAATTAGTGTATAGGCTAAATCACACCCCATTTGACAAGACAAGGATAAGTGTATATTTGGTTCTTAGTGATTAAATTGAACTGCTTGCAAGCATTAAATTATTACTGCTGAAGTTCAAGGACTAAATGTTGGTGGATGCTCTCAGCCTGCCAGGAGACATAATCTAGAACTGTACTTTTGCTAGTAAAGGCACCTGAACAAAGCGGTTTAAGGCTGAGAAATGAGAAATTAGCACTCAGTTGACTCTGCACCACTCATAATACTCAGAATGTCTTGAAGCTGTGAATAAGAGATGAAAAAGCAATATGAAAACTTCCTGAGCTTGTCAGGACAATTCTAAAACAAAAGAAAAGAAAGGTACTCCTAAGGCATATGACAAAATGAGAAGGTCTTGAACTGGAGCTCATGTATAACTGGGAACTTCAGATGTTAAAACCTCATATATGCACATCAGCCTCTAATCTAATTTTCACAGGCAGACTCAGCATTACCCTCTTGTTTCTGGGCACAAGACACAGCACTGACAATAGCATGTGCAATGGTCTGAGCATGGAAAGTTCATGGCCTGCATCAGGTCAATGTGGTTCAGGCAAAACAAGTAGAAATGTATTTCCTTTGTCACCAGACAGCACCTCCCAGTAATCAACTGCCAGTGCAAACATCTCTGCTAGTTCATAGCTTTAAATCCTGCATGCATCCAAAATGCCTGACACAGCCTCTCTGGCATCCCTGCCCAGCAGATATCGTGCAGATAACTGGCAGAGCAGAGAACATCTCTCAGTGTGCTAATTTCACATGTTTCCCTGCCCTTTCTGCACTTCAGTGACTTATGGCAATGGCTATGGCATTGCAGAAACCAGGAGTTCAGTGCACCTGCAATAAGGAGCCTGCTGTAACTGAGAGACTCCAGGTCTGTCATCTTTCCTGCATCCCAAGGGAACCAGGAAATCTACCAGCCCGTTATAGAGAGTTGGTTTCCATTCTTCTGGGTAAGGTTTGGAAGCAGAGGAGCAAGGGGACAGCTTCTGAATTAGTTTATTGTTCTCAAAAATCACAATTCAAAGCACTTTGAACTCCTGGGTGTAAAACAGACCTTCATTGCTCAAGGTGCAAGAAAAAGAAATTTAAACCACAGTCATTGTAAACCACTAAGCTCAAGATTCATACAAAGAGATGCCCTGGCAGTAATAGACAAACAGAAAAGGTCTTCTGTCTTTTACTAAGAGTTTTTTAATTCTCAGGGAAAGACATGAAGACAGATAGATTGGGAAATATTTCAATGAAAAGGAAATTCCTGAAGACAGGCTGGCATGGAATATTTGGATCCTGAGAGATTATTTCAGGAAATTATTCTATACTGTCCTTTTCCAACGCAGCCATAAAATTGAATGCAGAACTAGAAATGCATGTTTCCAGCATAGAAAGCTAAGAAAATGCACATTCTGCATGCACTTAGGGAAAATTACTATATTCCCACAGTAGTAAGAAGTTGATAGAAGCAATGATGCCAGACCCATGCAATTCTGAGCAGAATAGAAATCAGGAAATAAAAAGTAGCCTCAGATTTTGTTTGAGAACACAGACCTCTCCATTGTGCATTTTATCTTTTCACAATCTATCCTTTACCTCAACACATAATAATAGTACAAAGCTTTAGAACAGAGAAAGGCCATTATAAAGCAAGTCCCTGAAAATACCTACTGTAAGGCTAGAGTTACAAATGGTAAATTGATCAACTGGTCTATTTTCAGCATCTCAGACAATAGTTGTTCTTGTACCTAGTCCTCATGGTTGTTATTTCACCACAAAACACAAGACTAGTACGCAATTATGCATGGCAAACCATCAAATATTTGTGCACTAAAGGACCCCACTATATCTTCTCTCCCTGCTTAATAAGTCCCCATTCTTCTAAAAACATGTTTCAGCTTCTTAGGATAACTGAGTAGCAGACCAAAAGGAAATATGTTCAGCATATCACAGGTAAATATAGTCAACGTTACTCACAGAATATTTTTTTTAATGCAAAGAAAACTTCTGATTTAAAGAATAAAAATTATCATCAGACAGAGAAAACCAACACCAACTCCCCAAAAAAAGCAGAAGAGTTTAGAAATACCTACCCATAAAATACTGAAAACTATGACTCAGTGTTTCATATCATGAATAATAAGAAGAACCCTCTGTGGCTTATATTGTTTCTTTAGGACGTGGTAGATTATTCTGCACTAGAAACAGGGCCAACACATTTTAAAATCTGATCTTCAAATTAATTTTGATAACACCTAAAATTAATGCATTTAGTACACAGTTAAAAATATGTGGAATATCAGTTAAAATATACATCTTTTCCAGGCTACTTACTGATAAAATCTTACAGTGAGTAGTTAGCTATGAATCCTAAAATCATCTGGTTTATGGTTCAGATCAGAAGGGACCTAAAGATCATCAAGTTCCAAACCCCTGCCACAAGCAGGGACACCCTCCACTAGGCCAGGTTGCTCTGAGCCCCATCCAACCTGGATGTGACCCCTCCCAGGGATGGGGCACCCACAACTTCTCTGGGCAACTTCTTTCTGTGTCTCACCACCTCCACAGTGAAGGCTTTCTTTCTAGTATCCAATCTAAACCTCCCCTCTTTCAACTTAAAGCCATTCCCCCTTGCCCTGTCACTACAAGCCCTTGCAAAATGTCCCTCTCCAACTCTCTTGTAGGCCCCCTTTAGGTACTGGAAGGTGCTCTAAAGTCTCCCTGGAGCCTTCTCTTTTCCAGGCTTAACAGCACAAACTTCCTCAGCCTGTCTTTATAGGAGATGTGTTCCTATGAAGTAGGAAAAGTAGTACAATTCAGTAAAACACTTTCAGCATGGTCAGGCTTAGGAGAGAAGTTAGTACTACAAGCTGTTTAACTAGCAAGTTATAGTGTCTTTTGATATAAAGGTTTAATTAAATTAAACCCAAAATCAAAAGAACATTCATGCACTTCTTTGGTGGCCACTAAAACCTTAATTTCTCTGTACCAGATACTGAGCTTATTCTGTGTTACACATGGTACAAATCCATTACTTTGGGTTGTTGTCTTTGATAATGCATCATAAGTATCCACAACTGCTCAAATGTGAGAAAATAAACAAACTCTAGAGATCATATTAGATCAGACTAACATTTTATCGTGGTGCCAAACTTGGGTTTGAATCTCCAGCCACTGAGTAGTACAATTCTCAAACATGCATGTGTACACACACACTGAGCTTTAGAATGGCAGAGTAAGTTTATTACTTACATTACTTCCTTCCCAAAATCAGAGGTTTAGATTGTTCGAAGGGAATAAACCCCCTCACTGCAAATACCAAAACTCATTAAAGGAAAAAAAAATGCCAGCAGTTATGATCTGGCCTGCCCTTTCCTAGGTTTCTGCAAGTTACACATTTCTTAACCAAAACATATCTAGGAGTCAAAAGGGGCTACCAGAACACCATCAAGTGTACCTTTCCTATCCATCCCTCCAATACAGTAGCAAATTATGTTTTGACTCTATTTGCAGAAAAAAGCTCCCAAACATGGTGGGCAAAATGTGTGTGTGCTCACTTCTCAGCCAAAATTAAACTCACAGGTTTTCATGAGAGATAAGAAGCTAAACATTCAGAACTAGCTATTAAAAGAACTGCAAATAACAGAAAACATAAAAATCATGTTTAATAAATAATATCTCAAAGAGGAGCACATGAATTCTGGGATAAAAAGAGCTTTGGTAACTTAGCATACGTATTATGATTGATATATATTGTGTCCTGAAACTCCAGGGTATCACCAAATGTCATTTAATTCATACAGCTACCTGATGAAAAAACAAGCAATGAAAATATTCTGCTCCCAGGTTTCAATAGAAGTAAGAGCGGCAGAGGTAGGAGGGGAGAATTCTCCCAGATCTCCTTACACCGTTATTTCCAGCCATGCATTGCAAGGAATCCTCTTCTGAGCTGCAAACCCAAGAAAGTAAATTAGGAAGAAAAAAAAATGACCAAAAACCTCTGAAAAATATCTGAGCTGACTATCAGCAGCATTCTGCAAGCCTGTATGTCTGAACAACACATGCAAGGGCAAGAAGGTAGAAAGATGTAAAGGATGCAATGAAGACCTTGCTCTTTCCCGTGACATCCAGTGACAGCACAAGGTGCAGTGGGCAGAAACTGAAACACAGGAGTTCCCTCTGAACATCAGGAAACACTTTTTAACTGTCAGAGTGGCCAAGCACTGACACAGGTTATGCAATCTCCATCCTTTGGAGATTCAAAACCAAAGGAACAGTCCTGCACAACAAGCTCTAGCTGTCCCTGCTTGAGCAGGTGGGTTGGACCAGATGGCTTCCAGAGGTGCCTTGCAAACTCAGACAATCTGTGATTCTGTGAACATGGAAGGGAAGAAACCAGGAAAGTAATTGTCACGATTAGGAAACAAATAATTGAAAACTTTCCTATTTTTTTAAAGTACAACCCTATTTATCATAAGCCAAACAACAACATGAATAAATAGGACAAAACTGGATTAACAGACCTGCAGAAAAATTGCTGTTGACATTGTAATTTCCCTGGGTCATGCTGACACCATTAAAAAGTCATCTATCCAGTCAAAGTTATAGAGATAAAATCCAACTGCAAGCAAAAGACTGAGTAAAAAGAAAGCTTTGATGTCCCAAACTAAAGGGTAGGAATAGTCTGGTCAGGAAAACCTCTGAGATCTTAGTATGAAAAATGCAGATTTTGTGGGGCTGACCACCCCCTGTCTGCCCTGTTCACCTCTGTGCTCCCTCTCTTCTCTCCAGTACAGCTAGGAGCAGGAAAGGTTAATTATATTTGCACAGGTCAACCTCAAAGCTGCATCAAAGTCACTGGGAGACATCCAGATGGGTAAATCTGACTGTTTGACCTGCATGATATTACTGCTGACAAGGCATGGAAAAGGGAAAACTCTCCTGGGCTTAGGGGAGCATCACGGCACTGCAGGAGGAAGGTGGGTGCATCTTTGCAATGACTAATGCACCACAGTCCTGCAGCACAGCCAGGGCATGCTGTAGTTTTACCTTCACTGATGCTGAAAAACAACTAAACCAAATGAAAACTGCAGCCTTGCCTGTGTTGTAGGGTGTTAGAGAGAACTTCTCTATCAGACTATCCCATCCTGCTCTCTGATCCTGCTTGGCTAACCTCAATCTGCCCCAGCCATGGGGAGCTTGCACAAGTGTGAATCAAAGCACACTTTATTGCAGTGTTAGCTATACTTACACTGGCAGAATTTAAGTGTAAATTGCCAAGAAATAAATGGAAACCCACCCTCTCCTTGTGTCTTGGTTTCTTCTATACACACTTTATATGCAACACTGCCTTAAGAAGACATAGACATAGACACTACTTTTTTCTTTTTAAAAACAATAAACACAATAGATCATGTTCTTTTAAAACAATGTATCACATTCTTTCTCAAATATTACAAACGTCTTCAATCAGAAATGCTCCTAAGAGGGGAAAAAAAACAAAACCATCACATATTACTATGTCTTTATTTCACTAACAAGACCAATGATTTTCCTCCTCTGTTTATTATGTCAAGTATAACCTCTAATGCTTAGAGGAAAAAAAAATGCCAAAACTCTTTCTTTTGCCTCTTTCTTTTCAGTACCTTAAATGGTAATACAGGTCACCAAATACTGCAAGATTAATTTATGATAGCAAAATCATCTGGTTTCTTTTTGTCCACTAAATGTGTAATTCAAAACACTGTTCTATGGTTATGGGTCATTCCTGACTATATAGCCACACTATTTCCAGTCATGGCTAGAAAAATTGTTTGTAATATTATGTGATCAGGTTCCACTCCCTTTATTTTATATAAATTGAATTCTGTGCTAGAGGCTGATTTAAATGAGGTTCTAAACTTGTTTGTGGAATAGGATCCTGCTCTACCATAGAAAAAATTTTTAAGTAAAAAAATCCAAAAAAAACCCTCAGTAAAATGGACTTGAAAGAAAAAGGGAACACAAAAGCCTAAGAAACTCCTGTTTGAAGAATGTCATATCACAGAGTGTACAGGCAGCAAATGCCTCATGGAGTAGTGATGCCTAACCCTAGTGTGTATCCAAGAATATAGAGAAAAGGGAATTTTCTTGTACCAGATCCTCAGTCTGTGGAGAAATCACTAACAGTTTGTTTCAGGCCCTCACTCATGCAGATATAAACTTGCCAGCTGCCTTGGAAACCCTCTGAAGAGAGGCACTATATAATCATAAATCATTAATGAACCAAGTGACCTCATCTTTGGGTAACTGGAGAAGCTTGAACCCAACATGCTGTATAGGTAGGAAGTCTTCTAGTCAGCAATGCCACGCACCAGTGGGCAGTCAACACAAGAGTATCCATCCTGATTGCAGATTCCTCTTGACAGGCTTTGTGTTTTTATCTCAACAACTACAGGTCATGGGTGGCAAAAAGCAGGAGCTTCTGAGGACAAAGGAGGTCACAGTTCAATAATTCAGAGCGGGAACCCTGCCTGATCTCTTTGTTCATCCAAGGATTCCCTGAAGTGAAGCATTTAACAGATGTAAAAAACATCTTGCTAGCTTTAGGAACACAAAAATAGAATTGTGTCTAAGCTGATAAATGATGTAAAACTGCTAATACAGACTACCAAGGTCCAACCTGTGGTGTGCAGCACCATCCTGGGGAATATGGGGGGACCAAACATACAAACAGAAACTCTGCTTCAGTAACACCCAACCCTCCCTCCCCCTGTGTGAGGGACACTACTCCTCACACAGTGCCGTGAGAGGACTTCTGCTTTTTGGGGCTCTGTCTTTTCAGCCCAGATCCCTCACTTTTCAACACCTATGACTGCAGCTGCTCCAGCCAAACATGCTCCCTTGACCCATTCACATGGAAGACACAGGAGGGAAAGGCTGCCGGCAAAAGCCAGAAGGAGCAGCTGCTGGCATGAAGTCAGACAAGGAAAATGCCTCTTGCTGCTACATGAAATAAGGAACACAGATCCAAGTCCTGTGACATCAAGGTTATGGCATTTGACAGAGACTTTTGCAGTGTCTAGAACAAAAAATTTGGTTACACCAAATTTGGTTACACCAAATTTTTCCAGTAACTACAGGTTTCTTAATGTCCTCATGAGGACAGCAGTCCTTTAAAGAGAATTTAAATGAGACAGGATGGTAACTGCAAGATCTCTCAATGAGGATGTTCAACATATAAACATCAGCTCCGAGGGGAAAAAAAAACCAAAACAACAAAACCCAAAGGCAGAGATTTCTGTGGGGGAAAACAATGTGGCTTGTCCTCTGGCAGAGCAGAAGAAATGTTGTGTCTGGTAAGGTTAGCCAAATGAACCCATGCTGGACAATTCTTTGGGGCTGACTGTTCTGTGACTGATATGCTACACTTTTTCCTCTCTGTAGAGAGAAATTACAGAAGGAGCATCTTCACCACACTAACAAAGCAGAAGAACTCAGCTGAGTGTCATTCCAGCTGCATGCAATGATTTCACCTGACAAATGGCCTCAGCTACCTTTTCTGTACACATAATAACTTGTTTTCCAGCTAGCTGTACAAGCAACTGAAGTACTGTATTTTTCCAACTTGTTCCAGCTAGTTTTTCAGTCTGTCCTAATATGACAATTTATCTCTGAAACTGGTTGATGGTTACTGGCAGCCCAGTATCTCATCCTGACAGGTGTTTCAGTTGTTGTCACATGAAGTTCACATCTACTTTTCTCATACTGATGTATCATTGCTTAGGCACAGAAGGGTTTGTGCTTATCTCCTCTCTTGTAGTCTTGTTATCTAGAAATCAAGAAGTGAGATTGCACAGACACTTGGCACTCTTTCCCTGCAAGAAATCTATGTGCAAAAAGCTATGTTGTCTAGATGAGATTAATATCACTTAGTGATAAATCAATAGTTCCATTCCTGAAGGGCTTGTAACCTTCTATATTTTCTCCCTCACATATAAAAAGAGAGAAGGCAGAAAATGAAGTGCTGAGGACCAATAGTTTCCCTAGTTGTTTCTGGTTATCCTAAGGTTGTAAAATATGAGATGTACTAATTTCAAGAGATGAGAAGGGATAAGGAATGGAAATAATTTGCTGTACTAATGTTTGACAGTCTTCTATGAAATACAAGGATATATATTTCTGCTTAGGACATTTGTTGTGCTCATTTAATAAAGCACTGCATGTAGTGAAAGAGAAATTGCATGGGTGTTTGTGAAAAAACAGTTCTGTAAAACTATAACAAGATCAAAAGACTCAAAGGAAGTAAAAAAAATCACTTAGATCATTACTCTCTAGTTTCCTCTTGAAATGACCCACACTAAATACCATGGAACAATATTTCTTTCAATTCCATGATATTTACATGAATAAAATATATAACTTTTCCAGAAAACACATTTTAATATCTCTCCATTGAGAACTGTCCCTTATCAGCAGCAAAGTTTCTAAATCTTTTACTACTGTGATAAGTAACACTCTCTGTAAAACATATATGCATGCAAAAAATACATCTATTCATGCCCTCTGGCATATACACACAACCAGTCTTCAGGTTTTTACAACACATTAAAGAAAGCTTCAAACATCAAAGAATTTTTTACTTACATTTCACAATGTGATCTTACCAGAATATAAATAAAAACTCCCCAGCTTTAGTCAGCAGAATTAAATAAAACAGTTAATATGGCAAGAGACCTTTTACACAGCACAAAACTAATTAATATCTATTTAAATATTAAATATTGACTTGGAAGAAATGACAGGTCTGCTAGAAATACTGTGTTTTTTTCCTACGCCATCTATTCGGGGCATATCTTGGAACATATCTGAAAAATGCCAGTTTGATATTTGTGGTTTTGTTGAATTAAAAAACAGAATAAATAAGAAATAATTTTAAAAGCTTCCTCCTCCTCCCTGTACTGTGAGGCCTTCCTACTACATCTTTTTTAATCTCAAGAAAATGTATGTATAGTTATTCAAAAAGTCATATTTTCGTAATTGTAGTGGGCTACAACTTCAATTCCTAGAAAAGATGAATGTGTGCTGCTTATTATTCTGTGTCATGTTTTTCCTTCACTTAAATGGTTCTGTCTCCCAGCAAAGTAAAGCAAGAGATGAATATCTTTACTCTGTTTATTTTCAAATTGGAAACTGAATTTTTTGCAGAAGCTATTCTTACAAAAAGAAATACATATTATATGTAAAAGCCCTTTTAAAAAGCAACCAATTGTAAAATAAGTATTTTAATAGGAACTTACTAATAGGATCTATATCACAGCATTTGAAGGATTCTTACTGGATGCTTTATCTAATCACAAATTATCAGAAAAATCTCCTGGATTAAGTTTCCTGTGAACACCACACATTCTATCAAGTCGGTGACATTTTAAAGCAGTTCAGATAATGTCTGTGCCATTAGCACCTCCAGTGTGACAGACAGAAAATGTATGAAGTGAAAGAAAGGTAGCTGTGAAAGTACAGCACAACAACAGCAGTGCACATTTGTCTTTGTCTTTTGCATTTTTGGGACACTGAATAAGGGTTCACTCCTGCAAATATTTTTGCTCACCTGGAAACCTTCTCTCTCCGCATTAAAAGATGTATGGATTAGGATCTCTCCTATGCTTTTCATTTCCTAGGCTGTTGTTGCTCTAATGATACGGTTTATGTACTCTTCTGGATAAACATTAAGTCTTTTTCTGAGTTGAAGAAGCATCCAACATGTTTTTGGAACTGCTATTAGCAGTTAGAAGCAGCAGTTAGAAGCTGCGACAAACCTATGGATCAGTGTTATGTTTCTCATATTTTCATCAACATCCTTAAAACGGCATCTCTACCAATGAGATGGTAGAAGGTAAATATGTCAATTGGCCAGTAGCAGAGACACTTAAATCGTCTCACTTCCTCTTCGTGAGAAGGTGTTGAGAGTAGGAAAATGGTCAGAAATTTGCAAGAAAACCCATTCAAGTAGCATGCCCTGACAGGAGAGGAAAGGAGATGGAAACAAAGACTGCTGTGGTGTTTCCAATGGACACTGTGTGTGTGCTCTCCCGGACACTTCCAGCAACACAACAAACCAAGACCACAGCTTCTCTGGAGAAGCAGGTTCTCCTGGCAGAGCTCAGAGAAGCTGGAAAAGCCCACCACCAGCTCAGTTTCAGCTCCACATTACAGAGTTAGGGCACATTCTGCAGATCAAGCCATGCAACAAATGCTTATTTCCTTGTTATATCAGCATGATTTTTGTGTAATTATGTACCAAGACAAAAAAACTTGAGTGTTTTGAAATGTGTATTTGATGCCTGTTTGTGTATGAGATGAGCCTGGGAAGAAGGGGTTGGGAAGTGGTATTTTCTCCCTCTGTCCTGTTGAGAGGAAGGGAGAGAGTAGCTGGGTGGGCAGCTGGCCGAGGTCAGCCCACCACAGTTTTTAGTGACAGGCAAAAGGTTCTTCACCAGCAAGGGATTATTCCAAGTGCAGGTCCACTTTTGGTTGTGCCCTTTTAAACCCAGAGATCCCAACTATCCTAAGACTTTCAGTGTGCTGACCTTGTATTTTTTTCTCTTCATTTCTCCCCTTTTCTGAGAGCTAGGTAAATATGGCCAAATGAAAGTTGTACTGAGCACTAAAAAGGACACAATTACAAACAATTTTTTAGATGTTTAGAAAATTTGGTATTTGTGGTAGTGGTACGTTGTGACATGAGAAAATAAAAACTGTTTCAGTTACTTCCTGCATTCTTTCACTTCAGTGTTTCAGATACTTCCCAGTGAAAAATCATTTCTCAGTGATGCTGGAATGACCATGACACTCAATAGGAATTGAGAAATCCAGCTGATGTGAGTAGTTAGATTGGAAAGAACTCTATAGGAAGTACTAACAACTGAGCTGGAAGAGAAAACTAAAGTGACCTGAATGCCAGCTATAGAAGCTGCATATACCAAGAGCAGGGAACATGGGGACCTGCTATGGCAACAAAAGCAGGTGAGCAGATAGAACACCAGTGCTGATACCCCACTGCCAGCAGATGAATCATTTGGCTATAATTGGGAATGCTATTTTCAACAGCTATTTTTAAGTAAAATGTCTAAGAAGCTTTCACAAGATTTTGCATGCTCTATTTCAGTTTCCAAGAAGCACCAAAATACTACCAGAAATTTTGGTCCCAGAATACTGCTGCCAGGATCTCAGAATAGAATGAAAATTTACATAAAAGCATGGAGTGAATGTTTCCAGCTTATTCTATCTTTGGTCTAGGTTCAATGAGCCTAAATAACCAGTCTAGCATGCATGCCCAAGGCAATTACAACTTCAAATCTTTGATAAGTCCATCTGCCCTTGATACTAAAAAAATTATTCCCTATGCTAGAAAGAGTGGATGTTGGAAAATACTCAAAATGTTACCAAAAGATAATTTGAAAGGAACAAAAGTTCATTTATTTGCAACAAACAAACAAACAAATCTGAAAAGTTCTAAGTTTCAATACTAACAGAGGCAGTTTAAAGAATAGATTTGATCACAATTAACAAAAATATGCTTTTTCCCCATAAGTCAGTGTGTCCATTTACCACTCAGGAGTAAAAGCCTAAGAATTAGTCCACAGTTTACTGTACACTAAACCAGATAATACTGTTTGAAAAAGGAAAAAAACAGGGGAAAAATTAAAAAAAAGGAGGAAATAAAGCAGGAAAAAAAGCCAAATAGTTACTTTATATAAAAACCTTTATACATTCCTGCTGACAAATGCTATAGCCTAGGTCATGTCAAAACTAAAGATTACAGAATTGTATTCATCCAACAAATTCTACTGCATTCATTTTCTTTGGAGCCAAAAATACTTCACATTAAATTGTGCTACATTCCATAAAATTGTAAAAATATTTCCCTGGTTTGGCTTGAGTGGAACCAGTGGGTTTGCTTCAATGTGACAGTCATGGGCAGGAAAAGCACTCCTGGCTTGCTCAATTGAAGCAAAATCATCACAATTCCCTCTACTCAACTTGACAGAACTAACCTTCCTCATATTATAAAAAAAGATACATCTAGAAGGCTTGAAAGTTCTTTTTTACAAACATGGCATGACACAGGTAACAGCAGTAGGATCTGCCCTGCACTGAAGACATCTGGGACTTCTCCATTTATTATAGCAATTTGTTTCACAGTTCTTATGCAACCTTCCTCCTGGACATCCTTGTGAATACTCCAAAAGCTATGATATGTCAACGCTTGTCTTCCAAGACCTGAACATAACCAACAAATCATGTCACAGTGACTGAATATGTTGTTTTATCAAAAATGCTGGGATGGAACTCTTCCAGGTAAGTACCAGCATATTCCTTGTAGACTTAGGCTTTTTTGTTGCACTTTAATAAGTAAATAGCTAGAATACAAGGAATTGGAAGAGGATGCCAAACTTACTTAAATTTAACACCTCTTGGAGTAAGTGGTACAGAAGCTGAGTACATTTCTATGGACATCTGTTTCGTGCTATTAAATTAATAGATTTCTTTTCTTAGACAAAGAGGACACTTCACTGAATTACATTTTGATCAAGAAAACTACAGATTTTTCAAGTGTATTACAAAGACAAAACTTTCTTGCCAGGTAGTCAGTTGCACAGGGTCTAGTTGAAGGCCTATCACTTGAAGTGTTCCCCAAGCTATCCATTAAAGACTTGGGTGAAGGGGCAGATGCCTCCTCAGCAAGTTTGCTGATGACACAAAGCTGGGAGGAGCAGCCAATACCCCAGAGTGATGTGCAGCCCTTCAGAAGGGCCTTGACAGGCTGGAGAGATGGACAGAAAGGAAATTCAATGAAGGCAAGTGCAGGGTCCTGCACCTGGGGAGGATCAATCCCCAGGCACCAGCACAGGCTGGGGATTCATCTGCTGGAGAGCAGCTGTACAGGGAAGGTCCTTGGAGTTCTGGTGGACAACAAGCTGTCCATGAGCCAGCAGTGAAGAGCATTGCCAGCAGGCCAATGGAGGTGATCCTGCCCCTCTACTCAGCCCTGGTGAGGCACATCAGGAGTGCTGTGTCCAGCTCTGGGCTCCTCAGGACAAGAGAGACATGGAGCTCCTGGAGCAGGTTCAGTGGAGGACAATGAAGATGAGTAAGGGATTGGAGCATCTCTGTAATGAAGAAAGGCTAAGGGAACTAGGCCTGTTCACCCTGAAAAGGAGACAACTGAGGAGGGAACCCATCAATGTCTATAAGTGTCTGAAGGGTATCAGAGCATGGATCCAGGCTCTTCTCAGCAATGCCAAGCAATGGGAAAGAGGCAATGGGCAGAAACTGGTGCACAGGGAGTTCCATCAGGAGAGGAAGAACTTCTTTACAGTGCGGGTGACCAAGCACTCTAACAGGTTGTCCAGAGAGGCTGTGGAGATTCCCTCACTGGAGATACTCAGGAACTGTTTGGACTGAATCCTGTGCCCTGTGCCCTGTGCTCCAGGATGACCCTGTTTGAGCAGGTCTGTTGGACCACATGATGCACTGTGGTAGTTCCTTCCAACCTGATCCATTCTGTGATTTTATGAGGAATTTTCTTCCTACAGAAGTGTTTTATTTCAGTCAAAGCCAATCATCACTGAGTAACCACTTTGCTCTAAATTCATCTTCAGTACTTGATAAAGGTTTTTAATTCCTTACAGGGAGAGAGCCTGCCATGGTTTAAGTCTACCTATGAAAAGAGGAATTTATTGATAGCACACAAAGGTAAAGTATCACAAATGTATGTTGAACCTGGAGCATATTAAGATTTCTGATATGAAGAAAAATGGTAAAATAGCATGAGTTCTAGGGACAGGCAGAACCTCAGGTGACAAATCCTACCCTCCATGCTGCAGTCCTGAGAGCTAGACCTTGCTAATGATAACAGCACAAAAAATCCCTCTCTGCTATGCTCAGGGTCTATACACAAATTACAAGGTTTTTCACTAATAACTCAATCTGTATCAAAATAAAAGAGGAAATGCAAAGATGCCCTGGTGTCAAAGTACTCACCTAGTCCAGGTAGGGGCTGGGTTGAGCAAGTCCTTTGCAGTAGTTAATTTGTGAGAGCTACATTTATGCCTTAACAGCATAAGTTTAAGCCTTTTGTTGGTTAGAAGAAGCTAAAAAACAATCTCTCAAATGCTTCCAGAAATTGTTATAAAAGAGAAATCAATCAAAATGTTCACATAAGCAAGGTTCATAGTTGTAGCTTTTAACTAAATGAGAAACTGTTCCCTTAGGTGTCTTTAGTTTATAAATTGTACCCTCCTGGTTGTATGGAATATCTTCTCTAGGCATAAAGTTATTAATGGAGACAGAACTTTGAAGAAGTGCTTTAGAAAGCTTTCTTGCCCCTGGAGACTTGTCCCAAGGGATTACACCAACCAAATGCATTAAGGAAGCAGTCAAGTACTTTCCAAATGCAACCTCCATATTTCCAAAGAATTCAGTTGCAGCCAGATTACTTTAGCTCATGTTTTTTGTGCCAGAAAAGCTTTGTCTCCTTGCCAGAATTAGCTACCTAATTTTGGAAAGTTCACTACACAAACAAAGGGAACCTGTGAAACTGCAAAGGAGGTGTTATCACCTCTATTCAACAATAACAGGCTGTGATAGATCCTTTCTCACCAAATTATTGTAGCTTTGCACAGAATTTCAATTTGGAAGCAGCTATTTGGATCCTGTGGACAAGTAGGATTTAGAATTGCAAATCCATGAAACCCTGAACAAATCTCAGATGTCAGCAAGCTACAAAGAAATGGCTTCTCTTGTTTAAGACTACACTTGTTAGACATTTTTTATTGTTTAACCTTGCTAAACTACAAATTATAGGTGCCTTCTGGAGTGCAATGAAATAACTGTAATCAAGGGTAGTAACACACAAGCAAATAGTTGTGACTCCTAAACCTAAGTCATTATAACGTAAGTCAAGTATTGTCTATTTTGACAAATGGTGATTGTTCAATCTTCTTTCCTTCACTGACTGAGTCCATTCTCTTCTCCCTCACCACCTGCTCACTCCAAACCTGGCAGACTCAGTGCCTTCCTTTCACTGGAGTATGATCCAAAGGGTAGGCAACCTTCAACACAGAGATGGCAACAAGCCATGGGACAAGAAGGGTGGAGCCCAGAGAGGAAACCAAGAACATTCTACTTTTTAAAATGTTTTCCTGCCTTGCCTCCAAATCAACACAAGGTAAATAAATAACCAAGAAAAAAACCAAACCACAAAACCTTCATTATGGACTTTAACTGAGCTGCTCCATGGACTCAGTCAAGGGAACACAACAAGGATGTGCAGGTCAGGAGTTGGGTTTGAAAAGAACAGAAAGGAACCTTACATCTAGGCAGTGAAAATCTCTGTGGAGGAACAGTACTGTCCAGAGCTACATCACACAAATCCCTAGTGACCTGAGTAAAGTAGGGCTCTAGCATCAAAAGTACTTGTTTTAAAAGTGTTCATTTTTTCCTCATTATTCAGCATGCTACTCGTGTATCACTGGCTACACAGAATCCAGTCTGGAGAGAATTATTACATTTTCCAGATCTGCTTGTTCTGAATGTTTGTTTGCCTGCAGAGCTGTCCTCACAAAAATCATTATTCTTGAACAGTTATATGAGAATAACATTTTAACAACGGTCTTGGTAGCAAAACACCATTAAAATATTTTGCATATTAACTATAGTCTGAAAAAGGTCTGCAAGGTGTAGGAAGCACATCTGAATTCCAGAGCATAAAAAAATATTGGGAGAAAGCTCTGCTGAGATCTCTCTGCTCCAGTGTAGCCTATGCACAGATCCACTTACACATTAAGAGAGGTTTCAGGAGGCAACTGTTGATGTTCTACCTAGAGACTATCACAAGCAGAATCTAGTAAATACTAAATGAATGTTCACAAACTGTGATCTCCAGATATGGAACGGGAATGAAGCTTTAGCCATTTCTTTTGTGAAGGCAGAAGAAAGAGCCATGACATCATGTCATGCCTCCTAAACATTCGAAATCTGGACTATAGAGCAAGTAGAATTTTCATTTCTCCAGCATTTAAAAAAAGGAGAAACCTCCTCCCTGTTGCCCAGAATTAATTCCCCATGAGTGAGAAGCCAGTTTCTTCTGAAACAATTTAAAATAACCCTCACAAGAGAACAGGCTGGGTGAGAAGGTCAACCAAGGGAAGCAAAGTTGCACAAAACTTTCTTATCAAGATAGTTTGTGCAAAATTAACCACAGACCTATCAGGACAGAAAAGGCCAGACTCCCAGGAGGAAACAAAACCTGTTTGAGACTTGCACCCAGTGTTCAGGCACATTTCAGTTACAATAACCAAGTTTTGCACTGGGCCTTCTTTATTCTGAGATTAAGAAGAGCTAATGTTCAAATAGGTCTTTATTTTGTGTGTGTGTGTGTGGGG
>VYXD01003625.1:1078763-1121682 GCA_013397195.1 Hylia prasina
TAAACACTCCAACTTAGATCTCTATTTCATTCTGAAAACTGACTTCTGTAAATTGGTGGGAAAGGAAGGTCGAGGGCAAGAAACATGACATTAGAGGTAAATAATAATAGATGAACCTTTCTCTGCTTTCTGAGCCGAATCTTTCCCAAAATACTGTTGCTAAAATTCTTACCATTCAACTATTTTCGTGTTTTAATTTTGACTTATTTTCAGTTTTAAGAAAGAGTAATTAAATTTTTCATTCAAAACCTTTCCCAAGAGTTTCTGTTGCCTTCATCTCCAGAGGCTACAAACTCATCTTGGCAGGCAGGAGGTACTATCAATGTTCCTTATTTAGGCCAGTAGCAAGATACTTCTGTCACCTCATCCTGAATTAATATTAGCTGCCATGACAAGGGTACCTGGAAACAGCTCTTCAGGCAGAAATCCCCAAATGTATTTACAATGGAAAGGATTTAGCACAAGCACGTTCATCTTCTTTACTGGAAACAAAATAGGAATAGCAGCACTTAAAGACAATATGTAAGGGTATTTAAACAAGAATAGCTTCTGAGTGCAATAAATACTTCATGCTCCCATGAGCTACAAATCAGTTGCAGCCCACTGAACCATCTGCTCTCACAACAGCTTCCAGCCTGCCTCTCTCACTGCAGTGCAGTGTGGGTTGTGCTGCTCCCAGGAAGGATTTGGATTGAGCTAGATCAGATAGGGAGAGCCCTAAGTGGCTGGTACATTTAAAACTGTTTTAAATTGCATGTCATATACTTGTCAAATTACCGTGTCCTGTAATTGGAATTACTGAAGTGGAAAAGATAGCAGGTAAATGGTTAAGAGAGTATTTGTAGGATCCTCTAAATCTTACTAAGATAAAGTCTGTTCTCCTTGCAACTGAAATAAACTGTCCTACTCTCTTCATTCCTGATGCGATCTTGCACAGCTTGGGCAAGAACAGAGTTCTTATTCCATCACATCTGAGATAAGACTGCAGGAAATGTGACACAAAAACCTTTGTGCCAAGCTGACTTGTGTGCTGTGCCGGATGTAGGGAGGATCCAGCTTCTAGCTTCCATGGAGCCTAGGAGGGGGCTAACCAAGCTTTGTGACACTACAAGGCACTGACATGCTTTTCCTTGCATGCTTTTCCTCAGAAAGTCATGGCCAAGAATTCTTCCCAGATCCTGAGATGTGACATTGGGAACTGATGAAAAATGCTGTTTAATAGGTGATAAAATCCCTGGAAAGCTGCCTGTGAGAACAGGGACCAACCTTATGCACCTCTGTGTGGTTCCTCTGGATGAGAAGTTCATTGCTGTGACATAACACTGCTAGTGTGAGATGCTGAATCGTAAGGGCAGGATATGGCTGGACCTGGGGGGATCAGGGTGTGTAAAATGACAGAGGCAGGAAGGCAGGACAGCAGTCAAGACAGCACAAAAAGCATGTGGATAAAATTCTTGTGGTCCTCAATATCCAGCTAAGTATAAAAGGAACTTAGGTACTGTCCCAAACTTTCTTGAAGTCAGAAAAGTTGAGGAAATTTGTTTCAGATTTGCTTGTGTAAACAACTGAAGCATCTCAACAATAGCTAAAACATCACAAAAAATTGTTCAAACTTATTACAACTTAGATATAATGACAAGACAGGTGCTGGCCTCCACTAGATGCTTTGCTGCCTCGTAGTGAAGTTGCTAAACTTCTGATGGGTACAGACTTCAGCCTTCAGTTATTTCTCCTCTACACTTCAGACATCCTCTGATCCTCTGGTGTCTGAAGGATCCATTATATAGACTGAATTAGACCAACAAACTTGACCCTTTAACATTAAATATTAAAAGGGTACTAGAATGCCACCTTAGATGCCTTCAATGCTATAAATAGATTATTTTGCACAAGAAAGCCTGGACATCTCAACAAGAAACCATTTCTAGGGGCATCTATGTTTTCTTCTGCCATATTAACTATCACCAAGGACTCAGGACTTCCTCCTAGATCAAATAAAATTTTTTTTATGAGTCAGCAAGCTGCAATTCTAGCAGAGCATCATGCAAATAAAACCAGAACAGGTATCATTAATGGTCCCATTTCAGTGCATAACAGAAAAAATAATATTTTTCATTAAGATGTTGAATTTTTGATTATCTCTACACTATGAAGTTTTCTAGTTCTAGGGAAAAATAATAACATCTGTTCTCTAGGCTGGAAAACCATACAGTTAAGGCCTAGTCTCATGGCAGGATTAATTTTGGAGTGAGAGTGGGACAAAAACTGTATTTCCCAAGAGTTCCACCCAATATTTTCAATCATCTACACACAGTTTGATATTAGGAAAATAAATGCAGTTATCTGTCACTCTTAAAGAGGACTTTTAAGTACCCTGATGACTAACACCAGAAAACAAACAATTTGAAGATCAGGAAAATAAAATTTCAGAACAGCAAGGTCTTTTAGGAATATTAAATATGTTCTTAACTGCTTGACCAGAAGATATCAGAAGAAACTACACCTTGATCTTCACACTTTAGAATGACAATAGGGATTTTTGCTTTTTGGTAAAGTACTCATTTGGCTGACTCATTAAAATTGAAATCTACCACTTCACTTTCTGCAGACAGTAAGGAGAAGAATATGTTTCAGGCATCTTTTTTTTATACATTATTCTGTTTCTATACCAACATCTAGCGAATGTCAGTACTCACAAACCTGTCTTCATCCTGAGTCACATACTAATATCTCCTTTTTTAAGATGGAACAGCTCCCAAATAGTGGTCACTGAGCAATAGGCTTCTGATGGTATCTGTGGCTAAAGAAAATTGATGACAGCGAGTAAAGGAATGTAAAGCATGTTTAGAAATACTGAGCTGCTTTGCTCATGAGCCAATGAACCACAGCACTTTTCTATGTCTGTGTCAGCATTTCAGACTTTTCAATGAAACAGTTGTTGTTTCACAATTATTACCCATTTTCCCCTGCACAAACAATTTGAAAAATGAAATGCCAATTACTGTCCTGATTACCTGCCTCATCACAGCCTGCCGGACACAAGGACATATTATTTAGCATTCAATAACAGTACCTTAAAATACTCTATTGCAGCTCTGTCACTTTCTAAAATTCTCTAAAAAATATTTCTGTAGCAAGTCTTCATATAACAGCATGTAACTCTGATGTGGCAGATTTGTGCTTTTCTACATAAAGCAATCTACTATGCTGCAGAGAAAAAAACAGTCAGCCTCTTCTGGGCTACTCCAGCCTTTTGAGGTCTGAGAGGTTGCTATACCACAGCTGGGCAAATAGCAGTAATGGAACTGTACATTAAAATTCAGACAAAATCCTGTGCATTTTTCCAAGCAGTGAGCTGGTTATGCAGGTCTATTTGTTTTTCATGCATCCAATTTCATTCTCATTTGCACTCTTGAGCAAGCACACTTTGCACATTACCTGTGATATCTGTAAAGTCTCTGAGCAAATCAAGCTGAACCCATGTCTGGTACAATGAGCAATCCTTTAAAAGAACAATGCATTTTCATTTAATCTCAGGATTCTAAATATTGTGAGGTAAGCATATTTGATATATTTCTGCTGTTGCCATGAACAAGCTACAGGAAATTTTCAGCTATTCAGCTACACTTACTATGGACAGAGGCTGAACACCCCAAGAAGTGGGAGGAAAACTGGAAAACTGGGATCCAGAAATTGGGGATGAACCAAAACCCTGGATCAAACTTCAACTCTCATTTAAGCAGGTCCTTTTAGCTGAGATTTTAATTTGTTAATCTGTGTTGAAACAGCCATTGACAGGACACCTTCCCAAGTGACAGACACTATATTTTAAAAGAGAAAAAATAAAACCCAAATGCCAGAGGAACAGATTCCTTGTTGAGTGGGTGGCAGCACACAGGCGGCACAAGCCACTGCTTTGGAAGGGAACAGAGTGATCTTGTGGTAGCTAAAGATGTTCTGCTTACATATGTTGTCATGAGCAGCGAGAACATACAGGATTTATCTTCAGATTTTGGTAGCATTTCAATTGCCATGTTCTCCCAGCTCTAAACACATCTGCTGAGCACAACATCCAGGTTAGTGGCAGTCCAGAGTCAGTTACGAAACTCCAACCACTAATCCTTAAATTGCAAGAAAGGATTACTAGCCATGATGTATCTAAGCATTTAAAAGGTGAGGCAGCAAGAAAGGAAACAAATCTAATCCTCACATTAGCAGCCTAATTATTTTTAGGAGAACACATCCTTATGCTGCTGCTGTGTCTCCTACATGGAGACACCCTCTCCCATCCTACAAGGGATACATTAGCATGGCCATATGTTTTGAGGAAGGCTTGTCAGCTGAGGCACAGAGCTGCTGCTTTGGCTTCTGGAACAGGATACCTCCCTGCCAGCCAAAATCTTTGTGTGTGTGTCTGTTCTGCACCACACAGTGGGACAACGGCACAGAAACCCCAGATTCTGTAAAGTGGTAAAACTAAAGCAAACAGGGAATGGCAGGGAGGTTCTAGAAACACAGCAGAGAGGTAGAAGCTGTAAAAGAAAAGTTAATTTAAGATAATGGGCAGCTTGAATGAAAACTAGTGTGTATCCACTGGTCATGGGGAAAAAGTCAAATCCACAAAACTTCCTGCCTTCCACCCATCCCCACACCCAAGATACAAAACTATAAGAATATAGAAAAAAATGCACAATATATGAAAATATTTGTAAGCAGTTTCAAAACTGGATTGAGATGAGTTTATGAAAGAAATGCATGTCATAGTTGCCCATCACAGGAGTGGACTGCAACTCAAAGGCTAAGGAAGGTAAAATGCCAAATTTCTTCTGCATAGCACCATGAAATTGTGTATTGAAAACATGAAAATTGAAAAAAATGAATCAATGAACCAGTCAGCAAATACAAGTATAAACATTCTTTAGCAAAGCTGGAATTTGAGCAGCACTCTAAACCAACCACTGGTAATCCCAACTACTTTGAATGAACACATGTTATTTTCTTGGCAAAAACTCCAAGAGCAGCAAAGCAGTAGCTCATGATGACGGTATTATAGTAAGGCAAAAGGCTGAAACTTCTCTGCATGCAGCAACCAAATACCTTTCTGAGCAGGAGGGGAAACCCTTCTGCAGCTGACCTTTCTGTCTTCTTTTACCATTTAACACTAAAACAATTAATATTCGGCAGGTACTTGCTGCACTGTAAAATGTTTAAGGCTTAGTCTTGTTCTGACACTTATTTTGAGTCTTGAAGTAATCTATTCAGACAGTTTTTCTGTTCTTCCATTACCATCTAGGCTAAGCAAGGATTCTTAACTCTTCCTGCAGAACTGGCTCAGGCAAAAGCAGGATCTTCCCATCTCCTGGGGCTCTATATCAAGCCAGTATATCATCCCCTATAACACTCTGTTATTTGCTGCAATAACATAAAAGAGAGCATGCAGGGGAAAGAATTTAACAGGGTACAGTCATCACATGCAAATTCTATATTCTTCTCTATTTATTTGAAGGCTAGAAAGGCAAGCTATTTTAAAGTGATAATTGACTTCTATTTCAGCCCTGTAAAGCAAAGAAATGTCATCCACTCTGGGTAATTAATTGCATTACATATTCCCATACACCCACATGCATTTGGAGCAGGAAAACACAACTCTCTGACAGCTACACTGGCCTGAAAAATAAAAACCCAACAGAAACATTTAGAGATTTTAGATCATCCAGATGAAACTAAACCCTAATTTTACTGACTAGTACTGGGGGCAATAACCTCTAACTAGTACTTTTCTTTCTAGAAATTTATCACTTCATAGAGCGCAGTCCTTCGATGTCATGGAGGTCCCTACACTTCAGTTAAGAATATCAGCCATTCTCTGTTTTGGGGGATTGCTGTCTCCAGTTCACTTGAAAGTACTGCTCAGGAGCAAACAAAACAGAGTTCTTCACCTCCAGAGTGATGTAGGTCTTAACATTTCTTATGGTTAGAAAACGAGGATTGAAAGTAGAAATATCAGTTAAAACATAAGCAAATAAACTATGATGTCAGCTGTTGTTACAAAGCTGAACTGTCATGCCATGTCTCTTCATCTTCCTTAATTTTTAGGAAGTGGGCAAAATTTGAATACCAAGCAAATTTTAGTAGGAGTAGATGTTGCTTAGGAGTAGGTGTTACCACCATTTTCCTTTTCTCTGGGTGAAAGGCCAGACCATCTTTTCTCAGGCCCTAATTTACCAAGTCAAACTTCCCACTCACTTCCTTTTGAACCATGACACATGTTGAAAGATATCCTGGCTAAATATCATTTTAAAAGACAGTTGATTTATCACATTGAAATATAAGTCAAAATGTGGTTCTTGAGGCAGTCTGTGGAAAATACATGATCCTCCACAGTTGTTGCTATCCCGCCTTCACACCATGATGCTATCCAGTGGAACCAGCTCCAAAGGGAAGGACTTGGAAAGGCCACAGCCCTGGAAGCACTCACACATGGCAGTTTTTATCCTCCCACTCATTGCTTCCCACTCCCTCCAAGAGCCTCAGGTTCCTGCAAGTGCAGGAAGCAGTTCATCTGGCTGCTCAGGAGCAGAAGAGCAAAAGGGCATTAAATCCTCCAGCCTGTTTCTTTCCAGTTTGTGCACAGACCCAGTTCATGTGTTCATTTCTTCCTGTAGGGTCGGTGGCAAACAGCTGCAGGTTCTCCCTGGCCACTGTTGCAAGCACCCAAAACATGCTGTAGGACTTATATGGACAAGCAGTAGCACCTAAACTTAGTTCTAACACTACTTCTTCATAATTCTTTCATCCTATAAATCAAGAAGATCTGGGGCTTGTTATTTGAATGAAAATATTAAAGTCAAAAAGCATGCTAAAATTTCATACAGCAAATCAATCTTTCCTTCAAGGAAAGAAATCCAGTCTCTAATCTCATCACTTTTGCAGCCAGATCTAAGAGGATATCATGGATATAGGTGGAGTTCTTCAGGGTTGGACCACATTCTAGGCAATACCAACACAGCGCATGAGTGCTGCTACCCAGCCTCTCTTTCACTGAACCTCTGTGCTGTGTTTCCCAAGTCAGCTGTGGCATAGATCACACTTTGCCTGCCTAAAGAGATCTCTCATGGCAGCTAACATATATAGACAGCCCCTCCTCTAATTTTTGGATGTCTGTACCACATTTGATGAGAATGAAATCAAACATTAAGAACATGAAACATATCAAAATCTTCTGTTCCTATATGGGGATGAGGCCCACAGAATTGCATTCCCAAATAAGAGATACAGGTATATGTTGCTGCTCAGAGACATCAGTACTTTGGGGAAAATTGTAACACACAAAAGACGCTCAGTGTTCAACACAAAGAATACATCACAGTTTAAAACAAGTGCCCCAAGAAGCTGGAAAGAAATCTGTCACCAAGAGAGATGCATTTATGAGATGCATTTAGAAAATACATCTCAGGAGACAGATTTATGTAGATTGAAAGTATCCAATTTGAATCAAAAGTGTCAGATCTGAACAGAAGCCCAAGACTTGAAGTGATACTTGTTCACTCATCTATGTATTATTTTATGTTTGCTGCTACAGAAACAAATTGCTAAGCCTCCACCAGAGCAGAACTGGATGAAAGCTCTAAGGCATTGTAGGACATAATAACAAGGATCAAAGCATCACATTTAGAGATGCAATGACTGTCACTTGTCTAAAATCATCTGCAAGTGTAGCCTGGTGAGCAAATGAATGCAGACCAGGAAAACAAAACTGAAACAGAGAATGTTTATGATTCATTTAGTTGCTGGCCATGATTGGTTTATGACGCCTTTTATAAAAGTGTAAGGACAGAGTTACACAAAGGCATAATCTTTATTTGTCTATTTCTATTTAAGAAAAAGACACCAGTATTTCATATTTATTTAAGTACCCAGTTAATTATTGCTATACAATATCCTTATCCAAATGCACCTTCATATAGATGAAATTTTTGTTGCTGTTGTTCATAATGTTCCTTTTAAGCAGCAGTCACTTCCATGTGGCCTTAGCCTAAACAGCTTCTCTGGAAGATAGCCCAATTAAGCAGATTTTCTTATTAAGCATGCCCTAGTTAAGTGATGTACATCACTATCAGCTCAGTTCCTTTATGATTTTTACATATTGAGCAGAGCACAGGCCACATTTTACATTGTTTTCAAGCTAGTCTGTCCTTGCTCAAAAACAGTACGTTTACAATCATTTTAAACAAAACAACATCAAAGCTATGAAATCTAACCTATATAGGAAGACTGCTGCATAGTCCGTGGAGGTTTTTTTGATGAAACTACCAAATTTCCCTTTTAAGTATTTCACTGAAGTCTCTGAAGAGAAACTGACTTCTGACACCCCAGCACTCCCAGCAGCACATCTCTGTGAAAGTGGGAAGGGGCTCTCTTTCCCTGGGCATGTAGAAATCACCTTTATAACTCACTCTGTGCTCCAGCACTACATAAAACTTTTTAATATTTAATTTAATTAAGTTTAATTGCATTAAATTAATTACTTCCTTTTTTCCTGTGGGAAAGAGCAAATCAATGACGGCCTCACAGTCATTTCCTAAGGCATTCCTAGCACTTGGCAAGGAATCTGAAAAAAGTGTTGGACACATGTCTTATTTTCACAAGAAGATTACAGTTAAAATCAACAACCCTTGTACATTATATTAGATTAGAATAGCAGTCCTTCTGCAGCAATGAAATGAAAAATAAATGCTGGAAAGATAATCAACATAAAAGCTATCACATGCTTTAAAGAGTGTTTAGGTGTTCTGAGCATTCCACAATACTGACCAAAAGTCCTTATGTGTTGTTTCAGTACTAAATGTGATTTTCTAAATCAACTGCAGTCAAACAACTAGGATCTTTTTGAAATCCACATATTTTTAGTTTTTTTAAAAATGAGTGTTGGAAATACTAAATATGTTATGCTATAAACAATTTTCTGATTTGATTTCCCATCAATTGCAAATAAAATGGTACTAGGGAAGAAAACCTGGCTGTCACTATGAATTATTGTTGTTTTCTGAAGTATGCAAAATTTTCAATTATTGGAAATCCGTCATTATGTTGATATATTAGTCTAGTTTTCTCATTTTATCATAATCAAATTTTAATTCCAAACATTAGTTTTTAGTTTGAAAAGATGCAGCCCTTGTGCCAAAAAAATAAATGAATTACTTTTGTACCATCAGAGGTTGAAACACAACCATCTGGTCCACCAAAATGGGTCTGAATTTTTCAGTATTTTTTTTAAATGGCACATGCTGAGAAAAAGCCTGCTCCAACTGAAGTAAGTGGCACAACGCCCACTAATTTATATAAAGCCAGGATTTCTTCCAACATGTCCTAGTGAGAACACTTTGCTTTTCTGGACTATGCACAGATTCTGTACTGGCTACAACTGTGTTGGTTGGGTGAGAGCTTTTTGGGGTTTTTTACTCTCCACAGAAACAATAAAATCAATTTGTGAAGAAATATTCAAGGTGGACAGAAACAAACCCTGGCAAAGCAGCATGTTTTCTTGCTGGTGTTTGAATAGCAGGAGATGGAGGATTATTCCCCTGAAGGTACAGGGAAAGGAACACACATTTCTCAGTTTTTGCCAAGTCCAAAGTACTGACAAAACACTGAGCAATATACTTTCCTGGTGTAATACAGAATCTCATTGACTATCAGCAACGTGTGGATTTCAGATTTCCTGAACTGGACAACTACTGTACCACACTTCTGGTAAAATAATTCTTTTAAAATGGACACAGAGAGACCCACATCTCACCAAAGGATCACAGTTTATGAAAGAAAATTATATATTCTGGAGTAAGGCAGTGATATTTTCACAAGAAATACTCTGCTAAGGAGTAATACCTGCAGCTGTTTCATGTAATTTAATTCTGGCTTTACTTTATTTACAGAGAAAATGCTACAAAAGAGATAGGAAAAAGGTTAAGTGAGCAGTGGTTTTACCTGCAGTGGCACCATTTCCAGAGACTTTATCCCATGCTTCACAGCAATGGAAAAAAGTCAGGCAGCCATGCTGGCACAAAAATATTTTGTGGAAGCACAATAAATAGACAAAGACAATAACCTGTGATTTCAGTGTTCAGTTATGGTTCATTACCCAAATATGCAAACTATTTAAAGGTTATTTATTTTACTGCTTATACTGGAAATAAGGTGGCAGCTGCTTAGATGTATATAAGCAGGCACACACACACACATTTAGAAGTATATCTACACAAGTTGGATTGCTGTGTAAATAAGGTTACTCTGAATATTTTTAGATGCAAATCAATTCTATTTTCCACTCTACCAGTAGGATTAAATTTCTGACATTGATGAAATCCAAAGATGCTAAATTTAACTTGGTGATTCGAGAATGATTCATAATGAAACCCTTCTTTTTCATAGCAGTGGGATGCCACCTATTTTATTCTGCTTTATTCTGGAGATAGACATTAGAGTGCACCCATGATGAGTGGTAATAACAGTCAGATTTTAGTAAACCTACCAGAAAATGATACTTCAGCCATATTCTGGGGGAAGTGGAGAGGGTAAAACTTGTAGCCAGAGGATTCCACGTCTATTGCAGAAGTATGATGTGAAAGGCCATATTATTTGTACAAGCATACCTTTTTGACATTGATAATTTGTAAAAAAACCCCGTGTCTGGAAGTTTTTCAGAAAAGAGAAAAATAAATATCAGGTCTTTACATGCTAAAGAACTACTGAATTTCCCTCAAAGATTAGAAAGGATAAAAAACAACTCCTCCAAAAAATCTGAGTCTTGAGGAGTAATCTGAGCTTTCTTTATGGTACTTTGCTTTCTTTTTTTTTTTTTTAATAAATATTTCTATTCCTGTTACAGGTCAAAAATTCCAAATGTATTTGCCACAGTGTCATGAGTCTGTAGGCATTAGGGATGTGTCTCATAATGGATATGCCTACTGCTGCCTACCAAGTACATACCGGGAACATCTGTATGTCATCATCACACACATCAATTAATTATAATAGTTTTCTGTTACCACATTTCCTATCTTTGAATTCAGCACTTTTATGCACTAGGGTTAAACATTTATTGTAATATTTTCTTCATTGCAAAAGATTAAAACCAAGTGAATTTTCCTCAACAAGACAGAAAGTGTGACTTAGGTTGTTTTCCCCGAGACAAAAAATTGAAACAGAGTTAAACAGAGATACTTCCTTAGACTTTTTAAAATAAAAATAGACAACAGTTATTTCTCCTGCTAGTTTTACACTTGAACAACATCATATTTCTCTGCAGACAGTTGTCATACAGAATCAGAGAACATGCTGAGTTGGAAGGGATTGAGTCCAGCTCCTGGCCCTGTTCACATACCTTAGCTGATGTTTATGACACTAAAAAATTCAGCCTGTAATCAATCATGAAAATGAATTGTTTCCAGTCCCCCACTCAATTAATTACATCATATAAATAAAATTTATATTAATTTATAACCTATACAAACACACCACACTCCTCTCTTAGGATCTGGAATTCTACAAATGAATGCATACTGTATTAGACCAGTTTCCTATGCTTAATCAAGATATACAAGAATATCTTCTCATGTAAAATATATGGCAGTCCTGAATAATTTAAAAAGGCTCAAATGCTTCACTCTCTTTGATATCTAAATATTGCCTGCCAGAGGAAAATACAAAGAATATCTCTCCCCTTCTTTGAAATTAAAAAAATTATCTTTAGTGGAGCCTGGATTTTATTTAGACCACATACAAGCAATTTGAGGTAGAGGGGAGATGGGGAGCTGCTCAGGCATTTTATGATTATTCCAGAAAAAAACATTATGCTACCAGAATTTTAAAGCAAGAGAGACCTTTAGTAATGGTCCAGTCATGTTAGTGGAAAGATGCTGAGAACTCTAGCCTGAAAGGACAGAGTTGCAAGAAAATTAGGACATATTTAAATTAGTATTTTTCTTACTACGGTATTGCACAGTATTCCATCCATCTCATGTTTTTCACTTAAATCTCAGTTTCTGGGCTTTCTACCATCTACTGTCACTATTTTTCATAACTGAAGATCATTAGTATCTTAAATGTTAATCATTTGGGATTTTATTATACTTTTTATAGTAATTTGTGAAATCATTTATGGTGGATAATAATTTATTAAAAGTAATTTATTGAAAGTCAATAACCCATCATCATCCCACCCAAAAAGGTTCAGACCCTAAAGAGACAAGAGCAATTTTAAAGGAAGGGATTTAAGTAATTTTGAAATGCTATCACCTTCAAACCCATTTTTTCTTCTGGCAGGGACACCTTCCTTTAGAACAAGTTGTTCAAAACCTTGTTCAACCTGGCCTTGAACAGGGATGGGGCATCTACAATTTCTCTGAGCAACCTGTTCCAGTGCCTCACCACCCTCACAATAAAAAATTTCTCTCCTGTATCCAAGCTAAGCCATTCCCCCTTGTTCTAACACCACATGCAGAACCATCACTACATAAAGAATCATCTGTATTATTTATTTTTCTAATAAGGATTTGTTTAAAAATAATTCAGTGTTTTTATCACTCTCTTGCCCTTCATAGGCTGATACCTATAATTCAAAACCATTAGATAATAAACTAGAATAATAATGAATAAATGGCTCTTAAGTGAAACATTTAATTACAGCTTTCAAAGGCAAAAGAAAAAATATTGTCACTGGCTTTAAAAAAAAAGAGACAAATTTATTCCCAGAGGTGCTGACAGAGTACTCTGAATTATGAATGGTTTGTTTTGAAACAGGAACTCTTAGAAGAGTAAGAATCTGACACTGAAAGAACATTAAAGTTCAGCTTAAGGATGAGAAACTGGGAAGTATCGTGGCAAGGCAAGGTTCAAACAACCTTCAGAAACAATTACATTGTAATCTGCATCATTGAATCATCACATTTCTTGTAGAAAAAAGGCAACAAACTCCTTCATACGCATCTGTTGACAGTCAATGGAGACATCTTAAAGAAACATCCAGAAAAGGACAAATGCACAGAAAGGAAAAATCACATATGCCACATCGGTCTGAATCTTCCTGCCGCACATTCTAGTGTTCTCTATAGCCATTACACTTTTTAGGATTGGAGGGTACCCAAAAAGCAGAACCAGGTTCTGGCTCACTGCTCCTAGCAGGGCACCTGGTGCAGTGCAAGTTCAGAACAGTGCCCTGCATCAGCAGCATCTGCACCTAATGGGAACTCAACAGCAAAGGGACACAACACACCATTTCCATTCAGGCACCAGCAGACCTGGCCAAAGGCAGAATTGCTGCTCTAAAGGCAGTTCCAGAATTATGAGAAAGATCCCATGTACAAGCAGAAGCAAAGACCACTTGTAACTATTTTCAGGCTAAATATTTTTTAGCATTTCAGCACTAAATATTCCCTAACACACATACCCTCGACTACCACCCCACTTAAATCCTGCTCTGAGTGGCAGTCCTAAACTCCCTGCTCATCTCAGGCTGCTGTCCCATCTCCCAGCACAGAGCCCATGGAGGGCAGGCAGTCACCTGGGCCATATCCCAGGGGTGTTCCTAAGCTTCCAGCTCCGCAGGCACTGATCCCATCAACCTCAAGGCAAAAAAAAAAGCCAATGTTTCCCAAGAATAGGTTCTTGTGTCAGCTACTGGGATAATAATCCAAGGGGAGCTGTAAAATGGGGTATCTCCTAAGCTAGTCTGCTCCAGGTGGGTTGGCGCTCAACAGGTTCCCACAGGCTGTTGGAAGACATCAGTGTGCTAGTCCTTAAAAACGTGACAGGATGCTGCCCCACCTAGTGGGAGCACCACTGTCTTCCCCTCTGCTTGCCAGGCAGACCAGGAGAACTTTGTATAAAGACACATTTTATATTTCTAATAGCTTGTAAAATGCTTAAAAATAGCCTGACAAACAGATGTGGCAAGGATTCCACAAGTGGTTTAAATTAAAACATATTGAGATCCTAAAAGCTTAGAAAAGCCTTTAATGGAGGGGAAAGTATTAAATAAATACTTCCTACATCTTAAATGTTTTCATGTGCAAATACTAACTTGTTGTCTATTAAATTATGTGAAGCAAATGTAATTGGAGAACCTGCAGCATAAAAAGATAAACCTTCTATCTTTAATGCAGTAATTACTCTATTCTTATTTGCTAGAAACCAGATGCATTCTCATGTTTACTACAAATGACAGGTAAAGATTTCATAAATTTTATCAGTGCTGCTGAAAACGCAAGTCCAAAATTCTGTCAGTTCTATGCAAGTAACAGAGCTGACTCCAGTCTTTCATTTTCACCTCCCAGCTGTATGTAATGCCAAATCTATTACCTGCATGCCTGCCCTCTCAAACATGTTGAACTGGGTATTTTTTCCCCACATTTCATCTGACTTTTCTTTCCAAAAAACAGAAAGCCTCCACAGATTTTTTTGTGCCTGAAAAACAAAACCAATAGCTGTTTCTAAGTCAAAATTTTACTATTCTACCTGGCATAGCAGAGCTGGTGCCTCGTTATCTTCAATTGCTAATGTTCTAATTAGCATTTCACACAGAGCCTGAACAGAAATCAATTCCATGTCTAGGTGTGACTCTTTTGACACTTAAAATTTAACTGCTGTATTCTTCAAAACATGCACTGGCTTTTATTTAAAGAGCCAGTCTTAGGAACACCCTTGTTGCAATCTGCAGCAAGAAATAAAGAAGCCTGACTCCAATTCAAGGTAGAAGAAAGATTAGAAGGCTTTATTTACAATTCATCCAGCGTTTTTATAACATGCTGTGCTAAAAAGGCACATCATTGGTCTATAGAACTGAAAACTCCCTCCATTGGTAAAGTAATGGAAACAGCACTTGGGAGAGAGGTTGTTTTTGAGAACTCAGAAATGTTATGAGAAGAAAATAATTATTTCAAGGAACTGCCCTTGAAAGAAGAAATTCTCCCAAGAATTCTTCCCTTGGGAAGAAAAGAAGCCACTGACGGGCTGAAAACTTGACAGACTCACAGTGTCAGGGCCACAGACCCTAAAAACTTGTGAAGTTTTGGAACTTCACAAAGCAAGTCCTTAATGGTCTGCTTTACTTGCATAGAAAATGACAGCACGGTAGATGCAGAGAGACACCACCCCAACATGCTCAAAGGAACAGGTCTTGGATGCAATCCTCCAACCTAAGAAATCTTCCCCAAGGAGAAGAGAACCCAGCCTTTTGACTCCAGCCTTTCAGTTCTAAAAGTCCCCCAACAAAAAAGCTACATGAAAGAACACTAAGCTTACTAAAGTTTACCTAAACAGCTAAATGCAATTTAATTACTTTATTTCCATGACTGCCTGACAGCCTAAAACAACATAATTAATAGCAACAACTTGGAAGAAGATGCTATGAAAATTCAAATATTTCCTATCCAGACTAAGAAAAGTAGTACTTCTCAACAGGAGATTGTTCTCTGCCTAGTGTTTTGGTCAGCTCAATGCTTATCTAGCCCCAGCAATGACCTTCCAGCACATGGCTGGCATGGCATTCCATGCTCTCCTGGACTCCCCAGCCATGGTGGTACACAGCTGACCCAAACTGACTCAAGGGACATTCCACACCAAATGATGCCTGTTCAGGTATAAAAGCTAAGGGACTGGAGGCATTTGTTTTTACAAAAAAAGTTTGTCTTTTGGAGCAACCACTACATGTGCTGAAGCCCTGCTTCCTGGGAAGTGGCTGAACATCTCCTGTTGATGGGAAGTAGGGAATAAGTCTCTTGTTTTCTTTTGCCTTTGCCTTATTAAACTGCCTAGGAGATTTTTTTGCATCTTACTTTCTCCTTTCCCTTGTCCTGCTGAGGAAGGGACTGATAGAGCCATTTGGTAGGCACATGGCATCCAGCCAAGGTCAACCGACCATGATACTTTTTGGCACCCAGTATGTGGCATGAGGGATTTGAGATAAGGAGTGTGAAGAGTCCTGTTCCTGAAGACAAAGAGTTAATAAGTGATGAACTGGCCTGAGCCCCCATGCCATGTGCCCCTGTGCCTCAGGAGGGAGGCAGAGAATGAAGGGGGGGCAGGAAGGTGTTTTAACATTTCATTTTTATTTTCTCGCTATCCTACTCAGATCTGATTGGTAATAAATTAGATTAATTTTCACAAAGTTGAGGTCTGTTTTCCTCATGACAGTCATTGGTGAGTAATCTCTCCCTGCCATTTTCTTGATCCACAAGCCTTATATTTTCTCTCCCCTGTCCATATGAGGAGGGGAGTTACAGAGCAGCTTTTGTGGGCACCAAGTGTCCAGTGTCCAGCTGGGGTCAACCACCATAGGAGAAGCAATGGAGGCACCTGAAAACAGAATATCCTCTTGCACTTGAATGGAAAAATTTGTTTCAGTTTATAGGACAAATTTGGATGATGACCATAACTTTTTTGTGAGGAGCTATACTCTCAGCATGCTGCTCCCAACACAGTGTCCCAGAACACGAGGCAGTGCACCAAGCTGAGAAACTGTGAACAAGAACAGCATGGTGTGCCCTGGAAATACAGGGATCTGGAAAGGGCACCTGCAGATATTTGTGGTACATTTTGTAGGCTGCCTCTTAGCCAAGTCCAGCTGTGAGTCAAAATCAACAAGGATGAACATTTGACAGATCATTTCATCCAGAGCCAAGGGCAAATGCAGAGTGGATCCATCGCGTTGGCCTGTATTCCAGTAGCTGAATGGCTGACAGGAAAGAGGAGGCCTTCACATATTAAGTATGACAGACAGCCACCAGCAAAAGGCAGTCACATTAAGCCTGACATTATGATCCCAAGGTGTGGGACACTGTCAGTTGTCTCAGTGACAGAACCCCCTACCAGGCACAGTTTTCTCATGGCAAAGCATGTAAAGACTTTGCACTGCTTCCAACAGGAAAACACTTTTTAGAAGGGACAGCTATTCAAGCTATAATAAATAAACTGTTCTATGTATTAGAAATAAAGGCTAGTCTAGTAAATGGGAGGGAAGGCATTGATAAAATAATAAAATCTGATCAAAGCAGACTCAAAAAGAACCAGATAAACTCATTAAATTATCTGCATGGAATGTCAGATCTAAAGAAAAGTTCAGAGTGGGTTTACTGGCCCTTGACACCTGAGTACATGCAACCACACCAGATCATTCTGTTCCACAAAGGATTTCCCTTTCCTTGTCAGAGAAACCACTGAGGCAAGTATTGCTTTTTCCTGTGTGTTTTTAAGTTACTGAGATCTTAAGACGTTTTCCTTCCACAAAGCATTCCAAACAGACAGACAAATTTCAAAAACCAGAGCCTGTTCACCTGACCTACAAAGAGATTGTAAGACCACATATAACAAAAATCTTAAGACCTATGAGATCTTGTCATCACCAGAGCACAGACTTTTCCAGGACTGGGCTGTGAGTAGGTGTTGGAACCACCAACTCCCAATAAAATCCACAGAAGCTCTCCAATCTCCAATGTACACCCTGGCAGCTGGCTGGCTGTAAGTGTCTCTGCCCCAGAGCTGTGTTTGCAGACTTGTGAAGGGCTTTGTGGCTTACAGCTGCAGTGTCCTGGTCCTCCCTAGTGCGAGAGGTGGAAACTGGACCTGTCCCTGTCTACTATCAGTGAGAGCCAGCAGCAGGTGGGGGTTCCTCTTGCTCTGGCACGGAAAAGGAAATGAGAGGAACATAGGAAGAATGGCACACCAGGCATGACTTTCCAGAGAAGTGCATAACTTGGATCCTGCCAGCAGGATTATGATATCATCTAGGGACTGCTACCAAGCAGGATTTGCAGATGAGTTTTTCTAGGGTCTTCAGTTGGTCTCCCAATAACGTATCATAATTAGATTAGAGAAGACATTTGGATAGCCCAAGTGCACAACTCAGTCAGCTGCACAAACTGCATCTCGCCTCTCAGTCCTCATTCTTTAACCAAACGCAGACTTTTGAAAAGGAAAAAGTCATGCTAACTGAGAGGATGCAAAGAACTTTCAAATCTGGACTTTCTATTATGGTCCAATAAGTTGTTTTGTTCATATCCTCCATTACCTAAAAATAAAAAATAATTTCTTTAAGCTGAATAGATTTCTGGACAGCTAACTTGTCTTCATATAATCATTACTGTTCCAAGATTCTGCCTTCAGAAAAGGGAAACAACACTGCAACTCCAAAGCATTTCAAGGTATAAACGGATTCCCATGCATCCAGTCTAAGGGAACATCTGAACCACTTAATCCATGAGCTTCCAGATCTGTTCTCTGTCCTACACAGTGAGGACAGAAGTGATGACTGCTCTTCCACTTGCTGCTGTTAATTGAAATTAACAGCCTGATACCATGACATAGCATGACATCCTGTATATATTTATTATTTTGGTGTGGAATCATCACTCTAGTAAAGACAGTTCACATCTAGGTGAAAAATCAGATGTGACTTTTATGAGATGATAATGACTTCATAATTCTTACAATGACAATTTTCCCTAATGAACAGAAAATAGTCTTCTTTTACTCATCCAAAAGACAAAAGTACAACACAGCATTTGTTTAAATAAAGGCTTTCCTATTTGGGACTGTTAGTGTGTGCAAGAACACAGTGCAATAATCAAAGGCAAAGGATAGTCAAGAAGAATGATTAGCACAGAATAAGATACTATACCTCTGCTACATGTTTGTTTTCTTTAAGCAGGTTTTAAAGCTTTTATAAATTTTCAGTAGCTTACTGTGCTGGAAGAACATGATTCTGACACTTTGATTTACAAGATAAAAAACCCCAAAATACTCCTTTAAGGATTTGTTGAGGTTGTTCTATCATGCATTCAAATATCTTTTATATGCACAGATGGTGTTATCCAGAGTTAGTACGTCCTAGCATCCTGCAAGCATAAGAAAAAGCAAGAAGTTGTTTCAAGAACAGTTCCAGATTTGGAAATAGACACAATCTGATTGCAGATATTGCCTCTTAATAATTAAACTTACTGAACACTTCATTGAAAATCCTTCCACAGCAGAGATGTGAACTCTGGTGAAAATATTACTGCTTATGGAAAGAGATGCACAGCAATATGCAGCAATATTTAGCAAGGGGATCTGAAAGTATATGAAACCTGTTGTCTGGAAAAGGACTCTCATAGCCTGGTTGAACCACTGGCTGCCTGATGACACTGTGTGACTCTTATTTTTATGTTATTCCCCCTCATTTTAGCTGATAGTTATGCGGATAAAAGTATTCGTGATGAAATATTCCCACCCACGATAATATGTTAAGGACACATTACTTATCACTTATGTAACACCAGGATTATTTTTTCAAAAGAGGATTGTGTAATACAAAGGATTACCATTCTTCAAAACAAAAAGTGTATGCAGAACAACAGCAGTTAGAGGCAGACTGATCAAATGCTTCTTCTGCCTAAAGTGCCATTATATATCAATTTAACACAGCCCTGAGTAAGCTGGGACTAAAAGAAAATACACAAGGCAACCACTATGAAAGGCTGAAAATCTACTTGTTCTGCTAATAAGTGTTTAAATTATATCAATAATAACAAATCAATGAAACATTTAAATTGTAAGGGTCTTTTGAACTGCTATTGACGCCACTAAATATTCTGCTGTGGAAATGCAGTTTGTTTAATAAAACAATATAAATTTACCTCTCCCATCAGGTTGTGGGTGGTTATTTCAACATCCTTCCTCTCTGTTGGGGCAGTGGCAGCTCTGTGCCCATGGCTTGCTGGAATTTCAGCAATTTCAGCTGACAGAGAGCATTACAGTGAAGAAGGCTTTATAACCTCTCTGAATTCTTCCACTTTCTAGCAAAAGCTTTGCACTCACCCACCTTTATTTTTGTCACAGTTGCTAGGATGCCTTGGCGACAGACACCAGAAATATCTATGATTTGGAGACAAAGCTGGAGGCAGGTGTAATCCACACCAGACCAAAAGGAGGGCAGGAGGCTCCTGCCAACAATCACTTCACCAGCAGAGATTCCTTGCAGCAGCAAAAGCACTACCTGGGATAGAGAAAATCCACTTGCTGCCATCTCAGCCTCTGCATCTTACCTGCCTCACAAGAAACACAAGGAACAGATCCAGCCTCCCACCACTGGGGAGGAAGGAAAAGTTCCTCTCAATTTGGACACCCACCTCAGCCAAGAGCACCAGATACACCCTGCAGGCTTTTTCCCTTCCTTGCTGTTGGTTATCCAACTGAAGAAGTAAAAATAGATCTTGTACCTTATTGCTCAGGGCTGTGTTAGCTTCAGCTGCAAAATCTGCCTCCTGCATGGGCTGTTAGCACAAGTCTTTACAGAGGATCAGATCTGGCCAGAATAACTTCCAAAGACCCCAGTGATGCTTCCTTGGTGAAGCTCACACAGATGCTGGCAGAGACTGCGCTAGAAACAAAGCACAAACGATGTATGCACTTGTTTTAAAAGCTCACACAAAGAGGGCTTTTTCTTTTAAATGTTGCTCATAGTCTTCTGCATTTTGAAAGTCAATCACAATCAGGCAATTATTTAGAATAAAGTATAATTTTTCTGGGTGATAAATGAAAATAGTTTCATTAAGTATTAAACATCTGTTTTGAAGGAACTACCCCTTATTTACATAAAATCTGTGTGTCATTCTACAAAATGAATGCCTTCTCTGCTAACAGTGTTGTGGAGGAAGGGGTTTGTTGCATTGGCTTCATACAAACAACCTTACTTTCTTCACTTTATAACTGGAAGAAGTTTTATTGCCAGACTGATTGTAGTAGGAAAATTACAATGTAATGCTACACCATAGTTAAAAGTCCTCTACTGTTAGACAGAAAAACTGTTCTGACAATAAAAGAACAGATGCTGACAGCCACAGCAATTCTCTATGCTCATGCCAGGAAGCCATATTTTTTTGAAAAGGCTATTCATAATGTGAATAGTGCTTCATGTGAAGAGAACTCTATTATACAAGACAGTATATATTTGTAGCTAAAGGGACCCCCCCCCCAACACACCCATTGATTTTTTTTCCCTTTATCCAGATTTTCTTGTTTTACAACCTCTTTTTGTTCTATTAGCTGCCTCAGTGCTCTGAACACTTCTTGTTTACACATGTTGCCTAAAACAACACTAAGCAATTCTTAATATAAATGGAGAAATGTATTTGCAGACTGGTATAAGGATCCACAAAATGTAAGCTTTTAGAACACAAAATTTTAATAAATCTGACCTATATATTCTTTTATGAACTAGTTTTCCCCCTAAAGGCATCCACCATTGCTGACCCCCTGAAACAGAAGCATCAGTTGTAGCACTAGTGTAGATAGACCACTGGAGACTTGACAGTGTTTTCAGTCATGATGTCCAGACTAGACAGCAATGACAAAAATATCAGATTTACCCAATCTACAAAGAAAACAAACATTGCCAGGTGCCTTCTCATTCAAAGGAGTATCCTGCACTCTTTGCAGGGTAGGACCTTGCTCTAGTCCCAAGCTGTGCCAGCCGTACCTCAGACACAAAGAGCATCCCTCCTGCCCACATCTGTGCTGTCTATGCTCCTGGCAGCAGAAACCACCTTTCCAACCTCTGGCACCATCCAGATCTTGACAACAGGCTGGTCCAGGTCAGAGAGCACTGACGTGGCAGCCCAGTGATTTTCCCCACCCAGACAGCAGAAGGGGGTTCATCACCTTGGTGAAAATAAGAGGGAACATCCTTGTTACACTATCTGAAATTGTCCTGCCACCGTATATTTCCATCAGCTGCAAATCTGCATAGGCAGCCATGGACCAAACCAGCTGGGCTTGGCCATCACTGCCATGCACACACTGCTTTTTAAAAGTTTCAGCGGTTTAGGAGGGCACCTCCAAGTTTTGCTGCTCCAGCATCTCCTCCCCAGTCAAAGCTGGAGATGAACCCCCTTGTTTCCCACAGTCAAACACCAGAGCAAAATGTTCTTTCTTCCCCCACAACCCTTGCAGCTGCATCTGCAAGATTCCACTCCTGAGTGAGAGCACTGTAGGAGAGTCAGAGCTAAAATAATCACTGAAAGAGTTTTAGTGTGTATGGAACAAACATCTTCATAAGAGCTCAATAATGGCAGCTGAGACAGGATTAAAATACATATTTAAAAGAAAGCAGTGTCATGTTAAAGTGACATTTTCAAAAAAACTCACATACAGGAACTGAGCTGAACTGTACAGGATATTAAAAATTCACACACAAAGTCTTTCTCTCTTTCATTTTCTGCAGTAACTCTGAATTTCCTTCTTTACTTCCACACATCATTTCTCTTTAGCAGTTACTACAAACTTTTTGACAGGTACAATGTAAATTATAGAATTAGATTTTTACATCACAGTAGGCAGAAAAGAAAAACCACATCTTTAATATTAAAGTTTAGAACTTAATGTTCTAAATAACTGTCAGTGAAGAGGCTCCTGATTTAACCAAGAGTGTATCCACACACTGGGCTCATATCTTCTGCTTTCTGAGTTTAAAAAACACTAGAAAATCTGAAATGCTCAGAAAAACCTAACTAGATATTTGTTTCTCTGAACCTGCTGAAGATTTCTATGCTACTCCTTTAACTACACAGAAAGACTTATTAGAAGGATTTTCCCTGATAGAATAAAATTGTATTTAGAAACACTTACCATGCTGAAATCAAGCCAGCAAAAAGCCCAGAAACACATATCTAGCTTATGATAAATGATTTCTGTTTCATACAAGGTGACAATTATCCAAAGTGGACATGAGGACATTCCCTATTCTCTGTCACATAAGCATGCATTTTCTACTGAATTCTGAAATGCCATGTTCACTGCAAAACAGACAGCATGCTTTCTTTTTCAAAGGTTCTTTTGTGGAAAAGCAGCCTATTCGTCTGCACTTGAAATGTAGCATTTTACATAAAAACCATCAAAAATCATCTCTCATTTGTCTGGATAGAAAACGGGCAATGTTGGTAAATTGCTGAGTAAGGCTGATAACCTTTTAGAAAGCTCAGGCAAACAAAAGATTTGAACAACCTAGTTGCCCACCAAGAACAAAAATATCATTTTTATATGGCATGTTTCTGATGCCTGTACTGATATGCTACCCAAGCCTGCAGCCAATACAAGTGGCATTGTGACTTTGTCCTTGGGGTGACAGAATGCATTTATTTAGATTCTAGCTTGTCATACAGCACAGTCTCGTGCCCCAGAATGGCTTGATTTAGTCTGTTTTCTAGCACAGCACAATAGCTGCTTTCAACAACAAAACTGTTCTCTGACATTATATTTTGTTAACTCCATTTGCAAAGAGCCAACTTGAAATGATTGCTGTGGATGGAAAGCACACAGGGAAAACTGGGCCTGCTTGCCAGCAAGCCTTCCTTTGGGAGCTGGATTACACACACACTCCAAATTTTGTAGTGTGTCACACAACCTGTAATGTGCATAGTAAATCACTTAAGCACAAAAAGTATCATATAAAAGCAGTAATGGCTTATGATGCAAGTGACAAAGTCTGCTGGTTGTCCCCACAGTGCTGAACGCTCTTCATTTGCAATGGGCAGCTTCTGTGACTCATTTGTCATCTTGTCACCATTTTCTTTTCATACCTTTGCCTTATTCATTACATACATTAGATGGTTGTCTCGAGCATTAAAAAGTAAAAACAGAGTGTTCCAGTAGTCCAGCAGTATCTGTGAACACACACTCTTTATAGGAGGCAGCATCACTAATCCATTGAAGTCCTGGGGACCATGCCAAACCTTTTCAGAGTAGAAAGAGATCCTTAGAAATCAAGCTAAAGCACAGATGTTTGAATGAATCTTTTAATACCAGGAAATTTTTGAGTGAAAAATAAATAAATCACTGTTATTTTCAATGTGCAAAGACTGGGTCAGGGGACCCTTAACATATGCCAGGATACTGTATTGGCAGGAAAATATATCAGGCTTATTATGAAGATAGGCAGAGGGGATGCCAATTTCTGCACAGAAATTACTAAGAGGGCTAGGGATTAATTTCAAAAATACTGACGCTTTTCTGACTTTAAGGCTTAAAGTGGATGCTCCAGGTTCTCTGCCTTAATCTAGATTTGCTTAGTCAACTCATAAATCCTTCAAGCAAGACAGAAGAACAGTTTCTCGGAAGTTGGTTTCTTTTTTGCTTCCTCTTCGGAGAGACAAAGTCGGCTTGAGGTCAGCATAGCTCAGATGACTTCTTGCTCCCAGGCATATCACCGAGACATCTTTCTTTGTTTTAGACAATAAATTTAACATCTGGCTTGAACTGTCATAACTAAGTCATCACTTCTTGTAAGTCCTAGCAAGGAGCAGATCCCTCTTCATCTACAAACCCAGAATTCTTGTCTGAGTCCAGCCTTTTTATCTCCTGTACTGACCAGAGAGGGCTGCTGTTTTACTGGTCTAGCCCAATGCAGTTCCAGCCTCACTGCTATCAGTGGCAGTGCTGGCAGACTGGACTCTACCAGAACAAATATGTCATGCATATTAAACATGGGCATGCACAGGCACATACAAACCTAGAGCCTAAGATGCAAGAACATCTCCAGGATCCTCTCTGCTTTTATGTATGTCTTCAAGAGAACTTTAACTCCAGTTATACACCACCAACAGATCACTTTGAGAAGCACAAAGGCATTAAACAAAGTAATCAAATTGTTGAGTTACCAGATGAAGCAGTACAGATGTTGCTGCATATATTTTCACATAAATTTTCACATATAGTCAAGCAGACCAATTGTTAACTGCTTGGTCTAAAACTACACATGCATAAAAGCCAAAACTACAACAAGTCTTTCGACTCTAACCTGGCTCTGAATTTATCAGTGTTTGGTCATGACCTGCCTAATATTCCTCATCTGTTGACTTAGTGTCATGAGTCATTTGCATCCCCCACTGGGCATTAAGTCACTTGTATTGCTTTTCTTGAATGTGCACATAGATAAGCTTTGTCTGCAAGAAAAGGAAAAAATAGGATAAAGTGCATATACTTTAAATTTTATGCAACCTAGATCAGTTACAAAACAACTTCAATTATAAAAGAAAACAGAAATAAAAAAAAATATTCATGATACCTTTCAATTTAATCAGCTTTAAAATATCTTCTCAGATCAAACTGTCACCTACTTTTCTGAAAGTTTTGTTCTAAAGCAGGAGAAGATAGATCTGGGTGAGCATTATTCTTCAGCAATTAGTAGGTGCAGAAAAAGAATACGCACCACTTTCCTGAAAGAGCAGACCTATTTCATGTAATAACCATTTCACTTTTCCCTTTTTTTTTAATAAGAGTTTGCCTTTTCCAAGAAGCCCACCACTATCCCACTAATGAAAAACAAAATCAACATCGTCCTCCTAGTTACATCAATAATGAGGAAAAAAAGGGTAATGTTTAGAAAACAGCTCTTTACATAAGCACATAAGCATAGGAGACTCCAGTGCTTCTGTGCATGGTACATCCTAGAGTTCTATATTATTCTGTATTTTCTAATGCATTTGGAAGCTCTTTTCTCAATTCCAAATGTCAGCAACCACCACAATTACTCTTCCTTACTCCAGTACCTTAATCCCAGGCTCCTGTCAGTGGGAGATCTGCCAGCTGAGAGTACTGCCTCACAGAAGTAAGCAGGAAGAGGAATATACTTTCCAGTAATTGGGCACACAGTATGACCAGATCCCTCCACCAAAGAGATATCCATGGCTCTCAATCCAGTCAAGGTTTGGGCAAAAAGGACATACACACTCATTCTCCTAAAAGTAAATGGCGGGGTTGAACTTTCCACACAAGAGGAAAGGCTGCCACTTTGCAATGAATATGGACCTGCACGGAAAGATCAAAGCCAACTTCAATAACTCAGAGAGGACCAGCAAATGAGAAGAGATTGAGATCAGGGAGTTGGAGGGCCTGGCTACAGGACATAAAGCATTCCTCACACTGCCTCAGCTGCCCTGCCCAGGCATCAGACAAGCAGAGGAAGGTTCTCTTTTTCGAATAGACCAGGACAGCCCATTGTGTTTGCTGCATTTCCTCTGCAGAATAAAGATCTTCAGTCAGAAGTATTTTAATTGGACGGTGTGAATGACAGGTCCAAATTCCTTCAGCAGTAGTTTCTCAATGGATCCAACGCTTCTGGTGACTACCAAAGTACCCTAAAATGTCTGCAGAGCCTTTGAGACAAGTCTCTCATAATTGAGAACAGCACAACACCAGCCAGCTGTCAACCCAGAAGCGCATGCCCCCTCCTTAGCACAGTGCCCACAACCTGAGGCTGTAAAAATCACAGAATGATTAAGATAACAAAAGACCTCTGAGATTATCAAGCCCAACCTTGGACTAGTCATCATCTTTTCAACTAGACCATGGCATTGAGTGCCACATCCAGTTGTTTCTTGAACAACTCCTTGAACAGCAACAACACTTCTCCATAGATGGTGACTCCCTGCGTGCAGTCCCTTCCAATGCTTAAGAACCCTTTCTGTGAAGAAAGTCTTCCTGATGTCCAACCTGAATCTCCCCTGGTGAAGCCCAAAACCATTTCCTCTTGTCCTACTGGACTCATCCTCTAGTCACTTGGGAGCAGAAGTCAACCCCCACCTGGCTATACCCTCATTTCAGGCAATTGTAGAGAGGAAAAAGGTCTCCTCTGACCCTCCTTTACTCCAAGATGAGCAACCCCAGTTCCCTCAGTTGCTCCCTGCCAACTTGGAGGCCAACTAGAGTTCACATTTAATTACAAGAAACTGCAAATAACCTGAAAGTCTTGATTATCATGTTCCCTTTGCTAGCAGTGAAAACATGGTTTATATTGTGGGGGAAAATATTTCTATATTGTTTCTTATTTTTCATTATGACAATAACTGGCATGACACTATTTCTATATTCAACTGTTCACAATTAAAAACAGACACAGATGTAGGAAGAAAATGCACAGAGCAAAAAACCATCTGTTACTTTTGGGAAAAAGGGGGTAAAGTCTGATTAGGTACAGTCTATTTGATTTTTTAATTAAGTTTATGAATCTTGTCAGAAAAGATTTTCATATATTACAAAAGAAAAAGAGGTTTGAGCGACAGATGCACCTAAACAGATGTGTACATATATATTTATATATATACACACCCATGTCTGTTACAAGACATTATTATGTAGGTGATCAGGAAAGTCTTTGCAGAAGGCAATGCTTCCTAGTATCTTTGGTGGACAGGTCTATTATACCTTATCTTGGCAATTATCTAAGACAACTAAAGCCAAGCCTGTGTCCTAAATAGTGCATGTGACCCGGGAATGCTCTCTATGTCCTTCAGATATGAAAACAATCTGTAAAGAACTCACTGTAAATGGCTTTATGAATGGATCTGTATTTCACAGCATGTGAAATAGTAAGAAGTGGGTTTAGTAGTCCTTTAACATACATTAGAATTGGTAGAGAAAAAATGTTATTCTCTATATTTTGTGTTATTTTCTTCATATACTCTACACATAGAATTTTCTCTATTCTAATGTCTCCCTAGCAGACATTAGAATTTATAGAGAAAAATTCTTCTTCCTAAAGCAAAAAATTATTCTCTACCAATCTGCTATCTGATATAATAGTCATATGATGTAATACCTGATATAATAGTTATCTGATATAATAATCAAGGATTATGAGCAACCTGGTTTAGTGGAATGTGTCCCTGCCCATGGCAGGGCAGTTGGAACAGGATGATCCTCAAGGTCTCTTTCAACCCAAACCATTTTATGATTCTATGATCACAATGTGCATGATCAAAATGAGTTAGAAGTGTCAAACCATTGTAGCATATATTAATCTATAATTTGTTAGAATATTAAAAAGCCAGTGTATTAAGAATGGTATTAATGCATTAAGCAATAGCTGAGCAAAAATACAGGCAGTAGAGAGACCATCAATTAGTGAGATTTGCCTTAGGCACTACTTTATTACACCCTCTTTCAAAGTGTTTTCATGTGAAACAAAAGAACAAATAACTTACACAGTGACAACATTTCATTTCATACCGTGAACCAGTTTGGTATTCCTCCTCTAGATGTGCTGCGTACAAAACAAAGAGAAAATATCCCTTTTGTAAACAGATGTGTATTTCTATTGGCCTTGTTATTTATTGTGAAATCTGCTGAGAGGCACAGTGTTTATTTACACACTAAAGCACTGGGAGGAACCTGAGTTTCACTGTCAGTCCCAGGGTTTCTTCCATCAGAAAATAATTTGGGTTTAGAGACCAACCTATCTCCCCAGGCATAGAACAGATGTACACATTGAAAATAGCAAATACTAATGAATATGTTTGTATGGCAGAAATAATGACTGTTGATGCACATTAGTTCTTTAAATATTTATAAAATAAGGAATATTTTGCAAGGAAAATGAGGGATATTTACTTGTCTCTATCTAAATTTAAAAAAAAAATTGAATATTATGATGCTTGAATCCCAGGGGAGACTCAAAATATTAGTGCAGCTTGTAGGACATAAAAGAAAAACATGAATGCCAATTATTTTTTGAGAAAAGTCCATGTCAAATAAGACTAAATTGTATGAAAACTTAAAGAATGAGGCAGTAGGTATAGCACATTGGCAAGATCTTAGTCATTCCCTCATCAGAAAAAGGGAAAAGAATAAAGTATGCACAGGTTATAAGAATAACAGCAGCTCAGAAAGAGCAAAAGTACCATGGTCAGTCAGGTGGAAACAACATATTTGGCTGACAAGAAAGCAAATCTATGTGCTACACCGTGCTGCTTCGCCTGTTAATCTTTTACCAACTTACCAGAGCGTTTTGCAGGGAGGATAAAAGCCACTGACCAGGGGAGCCATCCCAGCAGAGGCATTCCCTCACGCTCGGCAGCACTTTACTGCCTTTTCATCAGCTGGGGACCTGAGCCAGCAGCTGCCTGTGCCCCCAGTGTGGGATCTATGCAAGGACACAAAGGTGTCCTGTACTTTACATTTATATCAGAATTGTTGCCATTTAAGCAAGAAAGCTGATGACAGATGATGACAGTCCTTTATTGTTCACTTATGCATTTTGCCCATATGTAAAATATACTATTTATCAGAGGGATTCAGATTCAGACTAAAAGATTACCTTGAGAATTACCTGAAGTGGCAAACTGCTGTTTTAAAGCCCAGTCTCTGTGCTTTCATGCTGCTTCCTCCCCAGTCTGACCACAAACTCTAAATTACATGACTATCAACTGAACAAAAAGCCAGCATCCTTCTTTTTCTGCAAGAATGATGAAGGACTAAACAGACCACACAAAATCTATTGCCTCTTTCTTGTACATCACCTTGTGCAAGTGAGGTTGTCCTCGCTATTTTTCAAACCCACTAAGCAAGAAATAGCAAGTTAATTTATTTACTTCTGTTGTTATTTTAGTATCACTGATCAAGCTGCCTTCCAGGTCTTGGCAAGAGTTAAAAAAGCCCAGCAAAAAATACCTAGGAGCCAGACCTCTGTCCAAGCACAAAATGTCCGTCTAATGAGTTCATGAGGTTCTTGACAAGGAGTAAAATGAAAGGACAAAGTTGCTGCCACCGGTACCCATGTCTAGGATCCACAAATGGAAGCTGTTGCACTTCACACCTGTAACAGCTCTGGAAGAAGATTTATGCAAAAGTAACAAAGAATAGAACACTTCACTTTCCTAAAACTCAAAGCCATGAGATATTCATTCTTATATTAAATGCAAAAACTCACAAAATGCAGTCACTTAAACCTGTGGATTCACCAGGTAAGTATTTCGGTGACATGTCATTCCTGTCCTAAAAACCTTCATCCGAAGTCAAGAGCTGACTACCAGACACCTGCAGTTTTTTGCAGCCATTTGTGTCTGCCTCCTGCTTCACAGGGGACCTCTGGTAGTGTTTAACAGAAATATCAAAGGTAAACATAGCTGGAATGTTTTTGAGGGCAATCTTTGAACAGTAAAAGAAGAAAAGAACTCACTTTCTTCAGTTACCAGTTCCAGAAGATAACAAAGTGCCAACAAATGGCATAACCAAGACTTATTTTCCTGATTTAAATAACCCAGTGAAAAGCCTGGAAACAGCTACTGAGGTTTTAATTCCTCTCCTTTTTTACTGAAACAGAAGACTGCTTCCCATCCCCATATACCAAGAGGTTAAAAAAAAAAACCCCAAAACTTTCTCAAAGACGTTTTCAGCTTCTTACCTCTCTAGGAAAAGTCTGACATCAGTTATCTTCTTACCCATGTTATAGTAACAACTACATGATTCTTTCTAATCAATGTAGCTTATTACATACCATGCAGCACCAGTAAGTTTTTTGGTTTATTTTTAATATTATAAATTATTGTAAGTTTAGGGCTTACTTATTGACATTTTATAGGTTGCTTATTGAAATCTGATAACTCATTATATCAATGAGTTTTTTCTGCAACTTTTTAAGATAGCTTAGAAAAAAGACCAAGCTGCCCTTTTTCTGCTGACTGAGACCAAGAATGCAAGGTCCTACAAATGTAACTAAATGGGGCTTTAAAAAAACCACAGTTGCACTCAGGAAAGGGCATAAAACAGGTATCCAAATGTCCTCTTTGTCTGCAGACTGACAGGTTAACAAAAACTTCTGAGCTTAAAATCACAGGAGAGCGTTGAAACTTTTAAGTGACAAGAGAACAACGAGTAATTGCAATTAATTGTGAGACGAGCAAAGCTGGCACCGTGGTCCCTGCAGGCATGAGGAGCAGAGGCAGAATTCAGCATGAGCTCCAGCCGTGGAGCACAGAGACCAAAGCAAACACACAAAGCAGCACGCGTGAAGGTCACCAGATAACAGTCTGAACACTTAAACACAGCTAGAGCCCTTCCCAGCACCAGTCCCCAGGCAGCTTTGTCTTCCCACCATTTGTAGGTTTACTTGTGATGGTACAGCTATCTATTCCCTTAAATTTTGACAGCAGCCACCTTCCCCACTGGATCAAACCTCTCAGATGTGAAACCACTGATGCTCTTCAAGACACAACAATAAACATACACAGAAGAGTAACTCATGTTCCCCAGGGGCCAAGCTGACTCCTCACAGACCTCATTTTTGAAGTGTGTAATAGAAACACACACTCCTTTTGCCTCTTTCCTCAAGCAAATCTGGCACTGCTCCAGTGAGCATGTAGTGAAACCCTGCATGAGTTACTTCTGCTCCCATGCCAGCAGGAATTTCTTCCTGCTGAAATGCCTTCTCCCAGCACTGGCACTTTGGGATGGCAGTGCAGTGAGGTTGCTCTTTAAGCAGGTGCTGTAAAGCTGATTTTTACACAAGGACTGCAGAAATGAGTCTAGGCAGGCTAGTGCTGGTCTATAAAATTATGATGCATTAAGTGGTTTCCCTAATTTGTTATTTGGGATAAAAAAAAATCTATTATGAGATACATTATATTCAACAACATTCTTGTGAATTTATATACACACCTTTACTGTGTAATATTTTAATAAATACATTATTCTATAATTCAATATCTCCTAATAATTAGAACCACAGATGGAGAACAAACTTTTACAACACTACTCTTAGTGCCAGAATTTTTTCTGGCATTTGTATCTTTTTTGAAGATAAAAAGAAAAGAAAATGATTCTTGGAGAGTAGGAGTTAAATGTTCATTTGGAAGACAGGATTGAAGAGAATTATGATGACTCACAAAATGACAAAAAATAAAACTAAGCCAAAGCATTTCCTAAGGTGTTGCCTATAATATGCCAGTTTTCCTTCTGTTTCATTGTGAATCAAGCAACTTCATTGTCTGAAAATGCTGAATTTACAATATCCTAAAGCTTTAAATTATGAACCGAATATTTTATCCTAAATCATAAAGCACTGCAAAAGTGAAAAGAATAGTAAAAAAAAAGACTTGCCAATAGTTTTTTTATTTGATTTTCTTCTCTACCTACTAGAAATCAAGGTTGAGATTTGGGGGTTCCTTTAAGAATTTGCCTTTTTTTTTTTTAGCAATCCAGTCCAATTTCCCTCGTATTCACTTAGAGTTATCTAATGTTTTTTAAAAAAACCTCTTATTTTAACATTTTGTTTTAAGAAAAATCCTAAATGTCTCAGTTTAAGTATTTAGAACATCAACTGCCTTTTAAAAGTAAGAATATTCATTACCTGGCTAACTCATTCTGAGGTTTGAAGCCTTTCGACAGGACAAGAGGACATAGTCTCAAGACATGCCAGGTTGGACATCAGGAAGAATTTTTTCTCGCAGTCATCAAGGATTAGGATGGGTTGCCCAGGGAAGTAGTGGAGCCACTGTCCCTGGAAGCATTCAAGAAATGACTGGAGGTGCCACTTAGTAGTACCACCTGGTTGACAAGCCAGTCAAGTAGCTGTGGTGTTCAACCAAAGATTGGACTCAAGGTCCTTTCTAATTTTAGTAATTCTATTATTCTATGGCCCAAATAAAGCAAATGCATTAAAGGAAGAGTAAAGTGAATTATAGGCAGCAGCTATAAAGAACATAAGACATCTTCTTGGCATGCTCTGCCCAAAAAAAGCAAAACACTGTACAAATGTATCCAATGGCATACACACATACACAATATTTCACTCAAAACATGACTTATTATTGTTATTATTATTTTTCAAGAGATAAGAATTAACAGGTTAGAGAACTGAAAATTGAAGCTGACTTAATGGGCAGTTAGGCTACATTTTTTCTTCTCATTTAGAAACAAAGGCTTGATTTACAAGACAGCAGCCATGCTCTGCTCTGCAGACCAAATGATTCATTTCCTCACAAACCTTTCTGCTGCAGTCAGTATTGCATCATCAGAATGCCACATGAAGGCTCTAGTCATGCTTATCTAGTCACAGTTCTACAGTATAAAAATACTTAGAATTTATGGAACATGTCTTTCTATAGAAAACAAGTATTAAATTATGCTAATTATTATAGGTCTCCAACTAAAGCAGGGTCAGACTTAAGAATAGCACCTTCTAACAGCTACTTAACATGAAAAGGCAACAGTGCTACTAATTGGGGAACTTGCATTGGTAGTTTCCATGTGAAAAAAGTAATGAATGAAAATTTGCAAAAGTTACACAATAATCACGATCATAACCAACAGCAGAGTCCATAGTACCATGTGTAAAGAACTGATTGCATATACATAACAGAGAGTTGTCACTTGGGCTTTTGTGGATTTACTCCTGGACGCCTGGGACTCTGTTGCACATTAGAGAGTACTGTTTTCCTGCCATGGACAATAAAGTTTTGCATTAAAAAATGCACATGACAAATTTGATATGCAGGTTAGTTGTGTGCCTGGGCAAAACTGAGTCTGGTCCCTGGGAGACATGGGGTTAGACACCTGTGGTCAGTTGTGCCCATGCCACAAATGAGTAGCAACACAAAAGAGTGTAAATCTCAGAGAGTCAAAGGTCAGTGAGACAGACTGGACATGGGGCCAAAAAACCTTGAAGGGAAGGGTTAACACTGCAGAGCACACACTGGAGGCAAGGAGGATGTATTTGACCCACCTGACAGAAGTAGAGCCACCTATGAGGTTATAGCAAAAACGTGGTCATTAATATTTAGTGTGCAACTTAAAATATCTATGCTTGCTTTTTTGAGACTACTTAATGTCTCAATGTAGTTATTGACACATTTAAAATGCAATTGTTAACTGCAGTCTGTTATGAAGTTCAGCCATTCTATTATTGGATTTGATTAAAATTATGAAAATTAGCTACAACTTCTAACCGAGGCACATACAAAGGGAAGGACATGGAATTTAGGACCACGTGAACAGGTTAGTTCAAGGGATGCAGAGGTATACAGAAAATCCATGGAGGCAGAATATCACTCCAGCAATAACTGGAGTTTCTTCAAGGTATACAGCCTTATATGCACATTCATGTACTCCATGTACATATCAGAGACTCGCAGAATGGCTTGGGTAGAAGAGGACCTTAAAGATCACCTAGTTCCAAGCCCTCTGCCATGAGCAGGGGCACCTTCCACTAGACCAGGTTGCTCAGAGTCCCATCCAAACTGACCTTGAACACTTCCAGGGATGGAGCATCCACAACTTCTCTGGGAAACCTGTTCCAGTGCCTCACCACTCTCACAGTAAAGATTTTTTTCCTAGTATCTAATTTAAACCTACTCTCAGTTTGAAGTATTCCCCTTTTTCCTATCACTACATGCTCTTGTAAGAAGTCCCTCTCCACCTTTCTTGTAGGCTTCCTTCAGATGCTGGAGAGCCACAATTAGGTCTCTGCAAAACCACCTCTTCTCCAGGACAAACAATCCCAATTCTCTCAGCCTTTCCTTGTATGAGAGGTGCTCCCTCCGTCTATTCATCTTGGTGGCCCTCCTCTAACAGGTTGATGTCCTTCCTTTGTTGGGGACCCCAAAGTTGGATGCAGTGTTCCAGGTGGGGTCTCACCAGAGCAGAGGGGCAGAATCCCCTCCCTCGCCCTGCTGCCACTCCCTGCTGCTTTGGATGCAGCCCAGGACACATTTGGCTCTCTGGGCTGTGAGTGCACATGGCTGGGTCATGTCCAGCCTCTCACCCACCAGCACCCCCAAGTCCCTCTCAGCAGGGCTGCTTTTGGTCTGTTCATCCCCTGCCTGTGCTGACACCCAGGAGTTGTGCTGACCCAGGTGCAGCACCTTGCACTTGGGCTTGTTAAATTGTGTGAGACTCCCATGGCTCCCTCGGAATGTCCTGGTCCCTTTGGACTACATCCTATCTTCCAGGTGTGTCAGCAGCACCAGTAAGCTTGGTGTCACCTGCAAATTTGCTGAAACTGCATTCAGTCCTATACTCTATATCATTAATGGAGATAATAAATATCACTGGTTTCAATATGGACTACTGAGGGTCACCACTGGTCACTGATGTCCATCAGGACTCTGAATGAAATGGTCCAACACATTCCTTATTCATCTAGCACTCCCCCCATCAAATCCATCTCTTCCCAGTGTAGACGTTGCAAGGGATCCTGTCAAAGGCTTTACAGAAGTCCAAATATGTAAACAAACCCTTCAGCAAAAAAAATCCACTTTGACTGCAGTAGTAGTGAAGGTTGTAGGAGACTGGAGGAATGACTGACTGGCTCAAAACAACTAGGAAGTGGGAAGTGCTGGGGGGACAGGGTGAGTTCTGTGTGTGTGGAACAATGCGCTGCTCCACACTCTGACCCCACTGAGCCTTAGTCAGCCTCTGGTTTGGTCCAAAATGATGGCCTGACCTCAGGGCATGTGGTGAGCCCCAAAATGATGCTGGCCACATCCAGGAAACACTAAAGCACAAGCCTGGGGGAGCACCCAGCAGACTAGAGCAGAAAAAAGGACAGCAACACGTGTGCTGAGTTGGCACACTCCACTGGATCCTAGGGTGGTGGTTATATACATTTCTTTCTTTCTTCTCAAAATATACTGGAAACCTGACTAAAAGATTCCAGTCAGTGCTTTAGTAAGTGCCTTGTTGTGTCTGGATAAGCAATAGTTCACCAAGTTAAAGTTTGTTAAGTGTGTGAAGTTCCTTACTTTTTCTGGATGTTGTTTGAAAATTTGCCAAGTACATTATTCTACCTGAAAGTTCTAAAATTTGCAAGTAAAATTTGGTGTCAAATTCCCTGATATTTTTGTTCTTTCTCCCATGCATCACCCAGAGTGAATCAACCTTCCACTAAACCTACTGAGTGGGGCAGGGCATTACAAAGGTGATTTCTCAAACCAGACAAGCTGCAATTTGTAAATAAGCACACTGCAGATAAAATGAGGCAAAATGCAGTCTCACAGCTAATGCCACTGTCACAGTTCTACTTGACAAACAAAAGCATTCGACATCTTGTCAGAGTCACAAATGGGTCTTCGGCTTCCCTTTCACTCTGACAATGTAGGACAGTCCCACAAAAACACCTGGGCTGAGAAAGAATTACTTCAGTGACCCTTCTGGCTTACAGCCCATCTGCCTCTTACTGTTGCAGCCTCTGTCTGGAAAGGCTCCCGGTGAGTGCCAGGAATGGGGAACTTTAAGGCATTGGGAATCTACCCTTTCACTGCTGGAAAGGGTGTTCCAGCAGGCAGGTGCATGAGGGGATGTAACCTTGGGCCAAAAGGAGCCTTCACTTCACATCTGAAGTAACCGCTGTGTGTTACCTACATTATTTTTTTTTCCGGCCTCCTATCCAAGGAAACACAATAACCTGAAGCACACAGTTTGTCAGATATCAGGTGTTGGTATCAGGCTACCAGATCCCAGTAACTCGTGACAGTGTTCAGCAGGCTGTGTGGGTGGCGGAAAGATGAATCTACTTGCCAGAAAAAACACAGCAGGGCTCTTTAGTACAACCCACCCTTGCTGTCAACAGGGGATGTTGGAAAGGGTGGTTGGGAAGAACATCAAAACCCACATGTATGAGCCAAGGGTGTCTGTCCTTCCTCCAGCCATGAGCAGATGAAGCAATGATGCCAAAGCTTCAGGGCTGAGAGCAGTAGGGCACTGTTCATCATCATAGCCCCCAGATGGGCCAGCGTAGGCTACTGCAGAATATCTACCAAGCTTGCTACAGGATCCGGAAAGGACAAAAAAATCAGCTTGCTTTTTTTCTTTTTCTTAGCAACTTACAACTCTGACAGCTCTGTAAAGTTCTGGCACTTCCTTTCTTTCACTTGCAAACTTGTCAATCTCAAAAAAAAATCAACAAACAAAAAACCCAAGAAAACCAAAATAAATTGAAAAATGCTTCGTTTACATCTTTTATTTTGCTCACCCACCTAGGACCACTATGGTACAGAATAGTCTCTACATTCCCAGCACTGATCTCTGGAGTAACAGGTGGTCATTCTCCATCTGAAAAGACCAAGAACCATGATTTATGACGGGTCTCCTAAAGCACTAAATGCTAAGATAGGGTTGTGGGCTCTCAGCTAAGATTTAGAAGATAATGTAATCTTAAGAAGAAAGACTGTGCAATTTTCTTCCAGCTTTCAATTACTTCTGCCCCATAGTCCCCAACATAAGTTTCCCAGTAATCAATTTCATCTCCTTTGGCTCTTTGTTGTCTTCTTACTTTGTCAATTCCACTTTGTAGTTGTCAAGGTTTCTGGTATACCGGAGTCCCTGCCAGCAACTCAACTTCCCACCTACTAGTTCACTCTGCACCCTATTCTTTCTCTAGTCCCAGTCATCCGTCCCTAGGTCTTAGCTCCGCTCCAAATTCGCCATGTCCCATGTTCATGCAGTATCCCAGTGGCCCAGTTCCTTGTGAAATCTGTACCTGTGCTCTCCAAACCTGCTCTTCCTCATGTCAGCTGGATCCCAGCCTCCTCCCAGGATCCCGTGGTATTTTCCTCCCTCACACTTTCTGCCCAAGCACCAACAGAGGAATCACTATGAAAGGAGAGAGGAGTGTGTGTCAGAGTTGATCCGAATGAGGACATCACAGCAAAAGCTCCGAACTGCTCTGCTCACATATCCTGTTCACTTTGGAGACATCACATAGAGGCAATTCTGCCACATGCAGCACTGTGAGGGAACAAGGTACAACCTGATCAACACCAGGGTGCATAGATGTTGAAGATTGAGGAGACTAGAAAAGACCTCAAAGAGTAATCCATTCCAGCACCAGAAAGAGTTCAACTGTATTTATGTCATTCTTGATTAATACTCAAACATTTAATGATGCTAAAATAATGAAAATCCAAATTCAGTAACCCATTCCATTGCTTCAACCTCATTATTGCTGACCACACTACATATCTGGTTGGGCACAGGCATGGAAAACATTGCTTCACAATGGCTTTGTGACATTAGAAAGTTTCATGCCTTGTGAACCATGACACTCTTCATTCTTTGAAACAAATCCAGACATTTCAGCATTCATTCATAAGCCATATATTCTAAATCTTGTAATTATTTTCATTCCTCTCCTCTGGTTACTCTCCAATCCATACACATTTTTGTTGAAGTGTGTAGCCTACCTGGATGTGGTGTTACAGTTGAGGAGGAATTCTCATGTCTTCCGTGCTGTTGTCCTGTCTTATGTATCACCATACAATGTTTGTTTTTGTTGCAGCAGCAACTTGAGTAATCTAACATAAACTACAGCTCTTCCAAAGAATTACTGCCCAATCCCTTCCTCATACAGTTCATAACTAAAACATCTTTGTCCCGTTGAAAACTTTAATTCTGTCTCCAGCATAGTCACAGTTCTTCAATTGCTACCACAGATGCAGCAAGTACCACTGAGGTCACTGTTAAAAATACTCTGTAGCACTGGGTATTGAATAAACATGTAATGTCTCATTTTACTTGCTAAAATTTTCACAGGTATGTCAAAAGTGCAGTGTTGAAAGTGTATGAAAATTACAATAGTTTGTACACTTACTATTTTAACTTTATTTGTACACTAGCGTTTTGTAGACTTAGGACAGAAAATTTGGGCAGACTTTCATGAAAGCAGTAAAAATGATAAAATCAGATAAAAGGACACTACCTTAGCAGGATCTGGAGCCTAGCTAAAAAGCATAACAGTACTGTTTTTCTGAACTATCTTAGGATATTTTAGCAAGGCAAAACAACTAGTCTAATTCTTGGGTAATTATTAATTAAAATAAAAATTAATATGAGTCACAAATACATGTGATGAACCATAGATCACATGGCTAAACTTTGCCTGAGCTATAAGCAACAGAAAAGAGGTTCTACAATGTAGAAGGCAGTTGGGTTTTGTTGGCAGATGAATCCACTCAACCCAACTATCTCACATATGTGCCAATAGATATCCAATGATAATACAGATTCAAAAGGATTTCTATCACTATTTTTCTCATCTGGCCCAAACTGTTCCACAGATCACTGTAATTGTATCTTTCTTTCTTTTTTTTTTTTTTTTTTTTTTTTCTGAGCTGAAGTTCCAAATGCAGCTTTCTTAAAAGCCACAGAGAAAGACAGCATGTTACTTTGAAGAAAATCAACTTTCTTTGAAGAGCAACATGAAAGTCAGAATTTTGTATGGTTCATTTCACTTCAATTCTTTTCATCATACTCCCTCCACATTTCAACTTAACAGTAAACATAATCTTTAACACGCAGCATCCTCCTAATAATCTTTAACGCGCAGCATCCTCCTACAGAAGCCTTACCACAAATCACTAGACTGAGTTGCCCAAGTCTGACAGCTTTCAAAACATGCTGAGTAATGAAAGAGATGGTCAAGCATGTCAGCAAAATTTCCAGCAGTGTGCACTCCCAAACACTAAAGTGTGAGGAAAGTTTTTACTTATTTCCGTCATTTTCTTAGTGTTCTGCTTAAGGCAATAATGGAGAAGAAAATAAAGCTTTCTCATGTGTTAGCATTGAAATGATAAGCCATTTCAAAGCAATGTTGGGATGCGAATTAAATGAACTAAAATCGTCTACATATAACAGTATTTTCTTAAATGGCCTTGTTAGAGGCATGAAACTTTTACTCCCCTAATTCGGTACACAGCATACATACACAAAGAGAAAACTGAACTATATTTAAAAACATATTGATATACTTTACACATTTGCAGTGGCATCTGAATCAGCTTCACTCCATGTGTGGCAAAATAGCACTGTAAGCCACTTACCCAGTATAATATGCAGCAAGATCTCTACATTTTTCTTCCCACCAAACTTAATTACCAAATCACTGTGATTTGGCTCATGGGATGCACCAGACTTGAACAGCAGTAATTAAAAATATTTGTTACTAGTCAATTTTATTTCTTTGTAAGGCTTCACTAATATAAGTGAAATTACTGAATATGAAGCAAGGGTAAATGCTGTATGCTTCTGACAAAATATATTTCAGCTCTTAAAGAGAGAAGTTGTGTGATGCAGAGAATCAAAAGGAGTGAAAGTTCCATCAGGAAATGATGGGAAACAACAAGTGTAAGATCTACAAAACAACTGATTGATCCCTAAAGGCAGAATTCATGGAGTTTTCCAGAGAAAAAAACACAGTTTTTATCCATCACTGACTAATTTAAATAACAGATAAAAAAATTTGGCCCCTCCAGTAGGAGCAATAATGTAATTAAAGTTAACCATATAACTTTAGGTTGCCTTGTATCATAAAAGTTAATACCACTTATTTCTACTTTATAGTGCACTTTATACAACTTTATTATTTCTTGTTCAAATACATTGGCTCAATGACAACATGCAGGTGTTTAGAGCATCTCAACATTTACATCATGCTGATGGCAGCTATTATGCAATTACATTGCCTTGAGTCATTGATTCCAAAGAAATTGACTGTACTTTTCCAACATGCCAAAAGTAGGCTTATCATTTTTGCCATGATTCTGCTACTTGGGCCTTTATAGAATAAAGACTGCACTGATTTTATGGGAGGGAAAAAAATCCCTCTCAACAATCAGAGTCAGCAATTTTCAAATATGAATAATTCAGAATATGAAAAAAAAGTGTTGTCTCTTGGTTTGTGAGGACAAAAAGTCAAAACATAGCCATTCAAGCTTACACTGTCTACAGGAATTCTGTTTGTGTTAGATTTCATTCTAAAACAGCATCAAATATATTCATACTCATAAATTCATCGTCACATTTCATTCAACACTTATTATGCCATGTGTTTCTTATTTAAAAAGAGCTTACCTGACACATCTTATAATGGGAATATTGAAATAACTCTAAACTACATTAGTCACAGACAAATCCATTTTCAGTGACTGAGATACCTGGCAAAACACTATTCAGAGTGACTAAGAGCCAAAGCAGAAGAAACCACAGAAGTTATTTTTATTGGTGTAATCAGAAGTGTGAAACCAAAATGGCTATTTTTTAGCATCTGTATTTAAAGTGAAATATTATTGCCAAACAATATTTCTAACAGTTTAATAACATTTGTTAAGCTTTTAAGGAACTGTATACTTGAAAAAAAAAATAAAAGATTTTACCAAATGCTTTTCCATTTCACAAATGCTACTACCTGTGTAACCTCACAAAACAACAAAACAAAATAAGACCTATAAAGAACAAACTTCTGGAGGGGAGGAGGGAGAAAGAAAGAAAGAAGTCAATGTCTTAGAATAGGACTCAGCAAGCCATTCATACTTCTGACCAACTCTGTTTGCTACCAGTGCACTTCTAAAAATTGTTATACAGTATATAAATAAAAAATAATATTTGCTTGTAAGTGTGAGGCAATTCTCTCTAAAATGCAGAGTTGCCCAAGTGGGTATTTGAAAATGGCCCTTAATTTTGAACAGGGTGCACTAAGAAAAATTTTCCTGTTGGAGAATAATAGACCCAAAACCAACCAGCAGCAACCCCTTTGCTACAAAACATATTTACCAATAAATATTTCCAAGGTAATTCTTGCAATTATCCAACTGGAGCACAAATAAATATACAAATCACTTTCATATAAAATTTCAATACACTTCATAGTGTTCATTTCAAGCTAATAGTTGCAGTGAAATATTCAACCCCAAACACAACCTCTTCTGATAAACTGATAAGCCAAGGAAGGGTTGAATTTGTCTTTTTGATGAATTCCTGACCTGGATTCAAACCACCCAAAATAAACAATACACAGAACTGCTAACTACTGCAGTATCAATGGCTTCATTAAAGAAACTCATGATAACGTTTACGCCCATTGATTAATGTTTTGATATAGTTACAATACTTAATTGTCTATGCAAGGTGCAATTAGATTTATTCCAGTGATGGGAGTTTACTGAGCATGCATTACTAAATACCAAATAAAAGTCAGTTCTGGCTCTAATTTATTATCTTTAATCTATTAAAACATATTACTGCTATCAGCTGTTTTAAATAACCCGGAGTATAAGAAAAGAGCTCTTTTCAAACAACACCATTTAAGGTATGTACAGAAAACCTGTTTGGCAGTGTAACAAATTATATTATCTATGTATCTATAATAGACAAAATATCTATTATTAGGCCTGTGGTTGCAAATTACTCTTCCCTTTCTCCATGGTCCCATCCCCCCAACAGCAGATCATTTTCAGTGCCATTATTGTCAGGCATATTAAATTTTCACGATGGACAGTTGTGGTTTCCAGGTCTCTATTTACCCCTTGAACTGTGTTTTAACTGGACATTTTTACGCTTAAAATGACAGAGCAGAGACATAATAACGTTTTACACACTACAGCTACGGAGAGCCAGATTTGTAACTGACTAGCGGCAATACCAGCAAAATTAATTAAAAGCCCCCAAATCGTCATTCAATTAAAAATCACTCCGTGACATAGAAAAGATGCGCGGTACACGCATTTCTGTGGCTGAAACAGACGTTTCCTAACTGAGGAGATGGCGAAACTAAGGAGATGGATTTCCCGTGTGAAATGGTATTACCTCTGGCTTACCTGCTCCAGCTGTTGGGAAGGGCTAAGGCAGAGGGACGCGGCCCCGCCGCCCGCCAGGCGCGGAGCGCAGCCCGCTCGCTACGGGAGCGCGGCGGCACTTGTGTGACAAATGGCTTACGGGAGCTTGAACAAAGCGATGCTGCTCTAGAGAACAAAGTCATCTCTTTGACAGCTCCTGGGGTTTTTTTTCAGTGAAGCCGAAACAATACCGGACTCCCCGGGAAAACGCTAACAAAGGGGAGGCAGAAGGAATCGGAGAGAACCAGCCCAGCCATTGAATTCCGCGGCAGCGGTGAAGTGACACCTTCTGAAAATCGCCCGCACGCCTCCTTACACCTTCCACCGAACAAAGGCAGCCCAACAGCGGCAGGGAACTACTTACGGGGGGGTTTTCTGGCCGTCCTCCCGGCGCAGCCTCCTGCCCCTGAGCCGCTCGCCGCTGGCGTTGCCGAGCCAAAGGGCACATGTAGCACAGACCGGGCAGCACAAAGCGGCAGCGACAACCCCGCACGGCCCCGCACGACAGCGGG
>VYXD01003626.1:0-115987 GCA_013397195.1 Hylia prasina
CACCTGGCCGTCGAAAACAGAACATTATTAACATACAAAGAGTCGTGGGTCAGACAATAAGTGGCTCATTCTCACGAGCAATGAAGGACACCTGGGCAATAGGCAGAGTTTACATCCCAAAACCGAGTTCCCATAAACTCAATCTGACATTTGTTCAATTCCCAGAAATAGCTTTGTCCAATCTAACACAAAGGACAAAGATCTACAATCAAGATAGCCNCAAAGATCTACAATCAAGATAGCCAGGATTGTTGGAAACTCATCAGTATTGATCCATCTCCCAGGAAAAGCTTTGTCCAGCCCATCACAGAGAAAGAAACCAACATAAATATGTGGAATCACAAAAGGAAGAGAGGAATCTCTGCCCTGGGCAGAAAAAAATGTATAAAAACCGATGGGACTGAGACAGTTTCATGAACTCAAGGAGACTTGCTGCCAGAGAGAGACTGAATCTGAGTTCACCCAGCTCCGATTCCGGGCTTGACGCTGTCGCTTTTATTGGGGCTATCGGTGACTGTATTTCAGTTACTTAATAAAATCTATCTTTATTAATTATTAATTCAGCTTGAATGGATTTAATTTATAACAAGCCTTTACTGTCATTGTTAAGTCCCTTGGTTTATTTTGGTTTGCAGGACCTTGCAGACTAGTTCTGCTTGCTTTCCCAGTCTCTCCAGTAAAATAGATAGTGTCCTGTCTCTTAAAAGTGAGGAGTTTATAACTAATTTTTATAACATTTCAGTAGGTGTGACTATAGCAAATATTTTCTCTTTTAAGCAAAAATAAGTCTCTAATTCTGTTCTGGTCTGTCTCAGGACCAAAGTTTAACAATGAATTTACTTACTGAAATGCTCCAACTTTGATGGGCTTTGTTCCCATACGCACACATCCTAGTATTTCTCCACTCCTTTTTCCTCCAACACCTACTCCTTTTCCCAGTTTCCATGCAGGGCCCTAACCTGTCCCATTCACTTTCTGCCAATGACTTCTATAGTGGATGTAAACGAAACCTTTCCTGAAGAATGTTTTGTGTTTGTTATATGGAAAATAAAATCCATAATAACTGATTGCATCAGGAATACAAGAGCCTCCTATGGGAACTGAAGAATCAAAGTTGCACTGAGCCCTGAATTGTCTCTTATTTGAACATGATAATGCCCAGCTTCTCAATCCTTCCTTCTGAATTCAGTGTATCCTCCCACCCACTCTCTTGTCCCTCAAAAGGTGACCCTGTGCCATTTATTTCATCTTTATTTTATTTCCTTTTCAAATCTCACTGGTGAGAATGAAAACAGAGGCCTTTTTTTTAGAGAAAATGTTTTCCAACAATTGCACTTAGGCCTCAGTTTGTCTCATTTCATTTGCATTTCAAGCCCAGAAAACTCGTGTGACTTCAGATGTTACTTGTTATTTTGCTTAAATCTGAGCACAGATTTAAGTGCCTCCTCAGAAAATCCAGTTTTAAATGAGACATGTATTGACTGCATGGAAGAGACACAGGTTCAAGAAAAACACTCAGGGATGCAGATGTGCCTCTGAAGGAACTTGCAGCAGATCTCAGGGCCCAATCGATGAACTCTTGTAGTCAGGACACTGTTTAAGTGGGGGGTTTCCCACAAAACTTTTTATGCAGGATTAAGGCCTACATAAACAGTAGGATGTTTTTTCCTGCATTTATGTCTCATGACAGTGTTCCCAGCAATGGTTTCAGAGAGTGAACAGAGCTAAAGAATGAGACAAAGTATGCACTTGATACCTCTTTGCTGATTGGAGACATAGGAATGGATGTTGATATCTGGGAGACTGCCAAACATGCTTCCTAACCTGAATTGCTCCCCGATTCCTGTGTGATCAGAAACAACCAAACAGATCTCTTACTCCATTGGAATTTAAATTACTGAAACTGCACAGGATGGTTTAAATTATCTCTGAACAATAGAGCCTATTCAGGCTTTTGGTGAATCCACTAAATCCTTTTAGTCTGGTTATACGGAGGTTATATTTGTAAATGAGTTGATTTTCCTGCTATTTTTGAGATGTTAATAACTGGAAATACTTTATAAGACTTTATTTTTCTACAGGATTGTGGGGTTTTTTGTTCCAATTGCCAACTCTCAATTAAATAATTTTTCCTAAAATTATTTGCCTTATTTTACAATCCTGCTAATGAAATAAAATCTCAGAAGTACCATCTGCTAAAGCAGCGGATACACATTGGTGGAACAAAGTCTGACATTATACTGGACAGAATATGAATTCCTGACTGGACTTCATGTGCTTCTGTTGCTCTGTAGGCTGCAGTGTGAGTGACTGCCTGTTCTGACTTAGTGGTATGAAAGAAATGGGGAAGTTTCCTTGAACTATGGGTTCATTTCCTTAGCCTCTCTCCTAGTGAAAGGTAAGAAATGTGTACTACATGTTAGAGAAAAGTGGGATCCTGTTGTTAAGCACAAGTATTGTCACACTGAGAATGCCAACATCTTACTGAAGAAAACTGACCAGTGTGAAAGGAGTGACTATGTGACCATTTAACACAGGAAATCATAAAAGTCAAGAGCACACAGAGAAGTAAAGGATACCTACATACAATGGATAATTCCTCATGCAAATTGCCAGTTTTTCATTTGAATAATTGCTTTTGTGTGCATTTTTTGAGTAATTTTAACTGAATTGAAAATAAAATGTTTTAATTTTTTTTCCCTGATCTTTTTGTCCTGTTCCAAAAAATGTCAACTAGCTGTGGAGTTGTTATCCCTTGCTCCAAAGCTGACTATATTCCTGCTCTTGTTGGTTATATTTGGATAATGCAGAGCCTGAAGGATATCAGGTTTTCACTTAGGACAGCTAGTTAGTATAGCAGTGAAAAAGACTAACAATTGTCCTCCTTCTAAGTCTTTTGTTAGAGAAACCTATTGTGTGTGGTGTGAGTGCAGGAACATGAAGTGAGAGCCCACGTGGAGGTTGCAGTGGGTATGAAATAGAGCCCCAGATTTGGGAGAACCAACCAAATGTCAAGGGTTCTTTATATCAGTTGCAATTTCACTGAGTTAGAAATATATTTTAGACCACTAGAACACCCATTGCTTCCTGCCATGCTTTGAGTATGACCTGAAAATCATTACCTACCATATGAGGGACTCCCAGATGCTTCTGTTCCACTTTCTCTCTTACTCTTCCTTCATTTGCTGTTGCTGCTCTGAGAGGACAATCTTTCAAACTGCAGGTTTCATCACTCCTATTGTAACCACAGTGGGAGGTTGTTAGTGGTTGGTGCTGCTGAAATCATCAGTCTCTTTGAGAAGACCTTGGAGCTCTCTGCAGCTGTGGGCAGAAAGCAGCTGCCGCTGCAGAGGGTAGGGATGAGATGCTCCTGCCCAGCAGCTGGCTGCAGTGGCTGCCAATACTGCTGTAAATTCTCTGTCAGCAAAGCCTTCTGCTGGAGACATGGCTTATGTTAGCAAAATTTGTTCTGAGATGTACTTGTCACCTCCATAGGTACATTTGCTATGCTACTATTATGGCACAGATTTGGGAAGAGGGAGAGATTATATTTACAGGTGAGGGTTTGCTGGTATAAATGTATTGGGTTGAAGTGGTAAATGTCTTTGCACTCCTAAGTGAGGGAATTAAGCTGGCAAAAACCCAATGTCACTGCCAGGGAGCAGCAGGCATTGGTAGTACAGGAGCTTTGATTTCAGGACTGGAAATAAATATACATATATATGTACACATTATATACACACAAGTAGATATGTTTTATAATACTGGTATGTGTATGAACACTTTGTGTATGTGTTCTAAACAATATCTATACCAAAGTTGTTTTTTTTTTTGCTGAGACTTCCTTGATTTCATCCAGAAATACCAACCTATTATGAAAATAGAGAAATGGCATACAACATTAATATAAGTTATATATACATGTACAGCTTCATATTGTATCTAAATCCTGGAGGTGCAGTTAAGTACTGTGGTCATGCTCTGGAGGTCAAGCAGAAATACAAGACTTATTTGCAAGAGCAAATGCTGAGTCTAGCCCCATTCTTGACAGAAAGAGTGTATAGCAAAGACAGTTAATTTGTTTTCTTAGTTGAAGTTAGCCAACTGTGTCAATTCATATTCAGACACGAAAGATAGGGAAAACAAATCAGAATTGTTTGGGAAATCTATTTATGTGTGCCATAGTTGGAGTCTGGCTTGGAGCTTTTGGGATCCTATCCTTTATTTAGGCTGGTTTTCTACATAGTGTGGTCTTCTGGGATTGTGAATGACCATGAGAAATATGTATTTTCTAGTGACCCCATTATGATCCAAAAGACCATGTCACGTCACATTTTGATGTGAATGCCTTGTTACATAGTCCAGGAATGAAGGGGAATTTTGCCTTAGAGAGGACAGGGTGAGATTTAAAATACTGCTGCAATTAGTTTCTGTTTGTTGCGTGATCTGGCTGGGAACATTTTCAGCTGTGCTGAGCTGCAGTGTAACTCAGTGAGACTATGAGATGTTTTATCTTCCCACCATCACCAATTCTTTGACACTGACTGACATCCTGAAACAAGGAGCAGAATGGCCAGACAAGAAAGTTGCTTATTGAAACAATGAGTTTCCTGAAATAAACATAGCAGTTTTGCATCAGGAGGCCTGTTCCCTCCCTGGAACAATGCTGGGCATTTGCATCAGCTAAATGAGGTTAGTGTTTTGCAAAGTCTTACAGAAGTCTGTGTGTCACTATGGGCACTGGCAGATAAAGCCAACATGATAATGACTGAGGTAATGGAGAAGAAAAGGGAAGGAAAGTGAGATCTGAACCAGATATTTAAACTGCTATCATAGTTAATTAAAATGATGTAATTTCTCCAGTATTAATTTCCCTTTCCTTTGCCCTGATATTCACCTCAAAACAACATTTTGTTATCTAGTGTTTTTACTCATTTTCTCAGAAAAACAGAGTAGCTGCACTAACACCCTGAAGCTACTCCAGCTGTCCTCAGAGTGGAGACAAATATCTTCAGTCTTTAAAATGAAAGCCAAAGGTATGGCAGGGAAAAAAAAGGACAAACTGGGAAAACCTTGTTGGGTTCCTTCCAAAGACAATCCCCAAATATTGAACCAAGTGTGGCAGGGACCTGATAAAGCTTTTGAATTTTATTTAATGGCAGAGTTATTCCTTGATGTCTTCCAGGAGACTGCCTTGAGTTACATTCAAGAATGAATAAATTCAATTTAGTTTTCTTCATTTGTCAAATAATAATGAAATTTGGTCTCCTTTTCCTTCCATTGTCTTTATTGTTGATGGCTGCTGAATAGTGGTACCTGTGCATGTGAAAAGTATATATGTACTCTTTGCAGATTGGTCACAGATATTCCAGACTAATGGTGCTTCAGCAGAGTCCTTTGGTGGCACAAGTTTCCCATTCATGCCCTGCTCCCCCAAGCACACACAACAACATCCTGACATAAACTGCTGCTCTTCTGCACAGTCACACAAGCCAAGGCGTTCTCCCTCATACATTTGAGCAGAAGTAAGAAAAAGCCCTGTGACCTATCTCCCCAAAGCTGAGAAGGGATTGTTTGCAGGTTTGTTTTCTGAACACTTCTATCTCACTCATTTCCATGAGCAAAGGTATCACCTGACAGATTTGGTGTTTGAGCTCTGGGATATATTTTCCAAAGGCCAAGCACATTTGACATTGCATCCACAGCTTGAATGTCCCTCTACTGTGCCAAAGCTGGTAAGTTGGTGGTATTGGGTAATGTGTAAACATCATTAGCCTAGAGAAGTCAGCACATTCAGTGTATAAATACAGTTTAAATAGTTTGGTATATCTCTGAGAACTGTGGTTTGTTTGTTTGTTTGTTTTTAATGTAAAAGCTGGATGTGAGAGTTGAGAATGTGCACCAGTGTCAGGAATTAATTTTCTGTCTTCAAGAGACAATTGGCCTTAATTACCAGATCCAAAGAAATGAAGTTAATGTGATGCAACAAGGAAATGCCATGCTCCATTAGCAAAAGATGTTTTCAGTTAAATCAATGTTGTGGTGGCACAGTTGCATGGGCTTTCATGAATAAGCCCTGCTCTGGAAGAAAAACCTGGCTAAAAAAAAATCTCAATCCTGAAATCCTTGCTGCAATGAATTATGTTACACTGGTCTAAACTGTTCCAAAGGGCAAGATTTGTACAAGTATCTGTAACTGAGAGGTGGTATTTGGGTAGTCTGATGGAGTTCAGGTAGTGGTGACAAATTTAAGCCCTGATTCTGTATTTCATCAATATTAAGCAGAGCATTTTTGCAAATGGTTCTCTGCAGATACACATGTAGAATATCTTGAAGTGATTGTGTGATAAAATACCAAGCTATACATAAACTCTCTTGCAGGCTGGGTAAGTACTGTTCAAAATGTACTTAAATGCCTTTTCATAAACAAACAAACAAACAAATACTGGTAATTCATATTTTATATATATTATATACTGTGGATGTCATCTTTGTGTGCTTTTATATAAGTAAATATAAATATTATTGATACTTATGTAAGTATTTTAAAATGTAGGAAGTTCATAATTCTTTAATGATGGAATAACCAATGAGTGATATAAATGAATCACGTTGTGCCAAGTCATTGAATTACATAAATGATTCCAATTTAATTATCCTTAATCTTTTGCTCTGAGCCACAGGAAGTTAAAAAACACAAAATAATGGCCATCCTCAGTCTATAGAATTAGAGCAGACAATATATACTATTAATTATCTTTTCTTCCTATTTAGCTGTACAGCATACATGATTGCAAAACTGGTACCTTCCAGACATTGGAATAGTCTATAAGAAGGATGTGAAGAACTTTTGGCCAGTCAGCCTCACCTTTCCTTTGGACGGTGATGGAGCAAATCGTTCTGGAAACCATTTCTAAAAACTGAAGGACAAGATGATTGAGAGTAGTCACTAGGGGTTAGTGACTAGGAGGAGGAATCCTGCTCGATCAGATAACCCATGATGAGATCACTCTTTCTGTGGGTGAGGGGAGAGCAAGGGATGTTGTTTAACTTGACATTAGCCAGACTTTTCATGTCTCCCATAACATCCTTATAGGCAAGCTGATGAGGCACAGGGTAGGTAGCTGCACAAGTGAGGTGGTTGAAAAACAAGCTGAGTTTCCAGGATCAAAGGGTTGTGAAGAGCAGCAAGATCCAGATGGAGGCCAGACACAGGTGCTGTACCCCAGGGGCCGGCACTGCCAGTATTCTGTAACTCCTTCACTAATGACCTGGGTGATAGGACAGTACACACACTCAGCAAATTCACAGATAATACAGAAGGGAGATCACAGCATGACACACCAGTGAATTGTGCTGCCATTCAGAGGATCCTCAGTATTTGAGAGAAATGGGCTGTCAGGAAACACAGGAAGTTCAGCAAAGGAAAAAGCCATGTCCTGTCCCTGGAGAGGAAAAAGCCTCCTCAAACCTGCTGGAAAGTAGCTTTGCAGAGTAGGTCTGAAGATCTTGGTGGACAACAAGTTGAGCAGTAATGTGCCCTTGTGCCTAAAGTTGCCAACAACCACAGGTGGCCTGGAGGCTATGGATTCCCCATATCCATCTCCATCCTTGGAGATATTTAAAACCTGACTGGACACAGCCCTGAGTAATGAGGTCTAGCTGACTGCTTCACAGAGAGGCTTGGGCTGGTTTATGTCCAGAGGTGCCTTCCAATCTCAAAGATTCTGTGATTCTTAATGTGGGAAGAATAGCTGTGAAGCTGAACATTAAGAATACACAAAGTGCTTCATATTTGTGGTGGAACAGTAAGGACAGGAAACCTCACTTTTCATCTGACCACTAAGAAATTTCCCGTTCAAGGTGTATATGAGCAAAATCCTTGAGCTGACATGACAGCATTGTGCAAGATAGATTTTTATGTCTCTAAAAACATGGGGAATACAAACTTTGTTGCAGTCCAAATCACCTAAACCTGTACATGTGGAGGACAGGAGTTAATGTGCAGCTTCTGTATTTGTCCTGAATCTTATTTCCTCTTTTTGAATAAGCTGTATAGAAAGCAGGTGTATGTCCTAGCTTTGGCTGGGAGACAGTGAATTTTCTTTTTGGTAGCTGGTACAGTGCTGTGGTTTAGATGCAGGATAAGAAAAATGTTGATAACACTCTGATGTTTAGTTGTTGCTGCGCAGTTCTTACATTGTAAAGGACTTTTCAGGCTCTCACATCACCCCATCAGTGAGGAGACTGAGGGTGCAGGAGAATCTGGAAGGGCTTGCAGCCTGGACAGCTGACCCGAGCTGGCCAAAGGAATATTCCATTCCATGCTGTAGAACAAGATGGGAAATTGGCTGGGGATGGGTGATCTGCTGCTCGGGGATTGGCTGGGCATTGGTCAGTGGGCAGTAAGCAATTGCACTGTGCTTTGCTTGTTTTGTGTATTCTATTTTTTATTATTATCATTATTGTTGTTTTTGTTGTTGTTCCCCCTTAGTTTTCTGTCCTATTAAATTGTCTCAATCCCAGAGTTTTACTGGTTTTTCTATTCACTCCCCCCTCTCACTGAGGGAGGGAGCAAATGACTGTGGGGTGTTTCGTTGCCTGCCAGGTTAAACCACAACAGCATCATCCCTCATGTTCCAGTCTGGTCTTTAAGAAAGAAGGGTTTATCACACTAAGGTATAAATATACTTCCCTGAGTGTACAGTCTATACACAGAAACTGGTGTTGTAATATAAAAACCACAGAGTTTACCTTTCCTGTAAGGACCTACTCTGTTCAACAGGCTGGTCACACTAGAGTAATGTTTACTGTTTACTTCATTGCTTGCCTAATGCATAAGGTCAAGTATTAGCCTGAGAAGGTAACAGGTTAAAATCTCTTTTCCAATGAAAGTAATGAGACTTTTCATATTCACTTCAGTAAAGCCAAGATTTTACTCTGTCTATGGTATAACAATCTACAGGACCTTTAAAAGGATTATCTTTAAAACAGAAGTGATATTAACAGGACTCCAAATATTAGAGGAGATTCAGAGTCTAATTCATGCCAACAGTATTTTACTATAATTCTATAATGCCAGTGACAGAGTTCTTTCATAACCACAATTAGTTGGTCATCTCATTTTTCCCCCTTTGCTTATTTTGTGCATGTTTATAGATGTGGAGAGTTAGGCAAAAAATATTTTTTAGACTATAACAAAGCTGTTTTCAGTTAGTGAAACAGCTAAAACTTACACTTCTGAAAAGAGCACTGTAGTGTCTTATTTATTTATTCCCTGGATAAAATGTGGTTCCACCACTCTTTTTTTTTCTGTTGGGATTTTTTTTTTTTTTTGGTATCCATTTTGTGAAATAAAGTTGGCTACAGGCTGAGAATACACACATTAATTTCAAACCAAAGTGAATTTATTCAGCTTATTTATAAATCTGTCAGGATCAGAACTATAGAGGAAAAAATTATTTATCTGATGCTACATTATTGTACAGCTTTAGGCAAAACAGAATCCATAGGATTTCAATCAGGTTTTGGGAGGAGGTGTGCTGTGTCCTTGGATTTTCTTCTTTCCATTGAGCCTTCCTGCAAGTGGATATTTATCCTTTTTAAATAGAGTTCCTGCCATAATCTCCAGTTTAGCTGTAACTCTATCTCTTTGCAGACTCTTCAAGGGTCTTAGAGGAGTCTTGGGTTTTTGGCTGCCAGTTCTTCCCTGCAGTTTTCTTCCTTCAGACCTGTTTCTTAGGCTGTCTCCTTTGACCAATTGGAATTGCTGCAGAGGATTTAAATTTATCTTAACAGCTGCAGCTCTCTTCTCCAAGATCAAATGAGGGCAAACCAATTCATTTTAGACTGGGAATCATGAACTCAGAAGGAAAGCATTTGAGAGAAAATGTGGATCAAAGAACAAGTGATAAGGACAGTTGGCTCCCCCAGGTAGTCACCCAGCTCTGTCCAAACAAGCTACCATGTGTAACCAAGTGTTTGCCAGCAATCCTCTATAATTTCTGAGGTCAGCAGCATTTGGGGTAATTTATATATGACCGACTGTATGAAAAAATACAGTTCCCTATGCTTTGGGAAAATATCCAGGGGCAGGCAAAGAACCCTCTAACAAAAATGAGTTAAGAGTTTCCGTGTGCTTTGTTCCATGCTCTCAGCCTTGGTGCAGGTTTTGCCTTTACAGGACAGTGTTATCTTGTGTCACCACTCGGTTCCAGCCTGAGCTGGCCCCTGGTGACACAGCAGAGGAGGGGCCCAAAGTGTTACCAGCCACCCCTGGTCTCCATATCACTGAGCACTCTGTCTCCAGCTTTGTTCATGCCGGCCTAGAGATACCATTGCATGTTTCCATTCATTACTGCCCCTACTCACTTTTGGAGCACTGCTGAGCACTTCCGTTTCTGTTGTGCATCCCCTTGAGAGGACAGAAAGGGTTTTTTTGCAACATTTTGACAAAGGACATACAAAATGTAATACCAGAAACAGGAAATACTGGGCATGTAAAAGTAATGCATCTTGGCAATACCAACATAAATGTTTTCACTGTAAATATAAGTTCTGTTGCTTAGTTTTTGCTTATGTCACACTGACACAGGGTTTCTTTGCATGTTGGAATCTTTTGCAGTGCAGCATTGCAGAAGAAGAGGCTGAAATATCTCAGTTGCCATTGGCACTTCTGCCCAGCCTTGCTGCAGATTTACCAGGCAGGTTCACATGGATGATGCTGAACACACCCATGTGAGCAGCACCCCTGGGCTTTTGTCAGGGCTTTTTTAGACCCTATTGATCAAATGGTGGCTGTACTGGACTTAGGTTTGCACTTAGGTTTCCTTTTGGATTGGAGAATCTAAATATTCCTGAACTTGTTTAATCTGGAAAATCAGCACATTCTCCATCATCTTTAAGATAGAGACATAATTTTTTTGCCATTGCATTAGGACTGTACTGGACTGTACTGGAATATATAATTATATATTTATATAAGTTTAAAGCACTTAAAAATTTTCTATGAAGTCCTTGAGAGGTGCCAGATGGCACATGCAACCAAAGAGTTATTTTTGTGCCGAAATCCAGGGTTGTTGTGTGTAGCAGCAGAACTGGCTGGGATGAGCACTACCTTAGCCCAAGTAGCTTATGCAGGAGACTTCAACCTGAGAGTATGGGAGGCAGGATACTGAAAGGGTGAAAGCTAGTGTGCTAATAGAATCATCCCACAATAGGCCATGTTTCTGGTTCTGGTTCTCAGCTGGTTTGGGACCTGTCACATATAAGGTCCTGTTCCATGTTTGGGATTGGACCCCTGACCTCAGATACCCCTATATATTGTCAAGTTCCCCACGTCCCTTCATTTTTGGATCTTGCCCCTCAGATCATGTGGTCTGTGTTTATTATTTTCACTGTTCAAGTTCTTTATTTTTTGGGCAATTTCATCATTCCAGCTCCTCTACCTTGCCCATGCTCCCCAGGCCAGACCTGACTCGGGGTCTCAGAGAACCAGACTGCAACAGTTGTGTTGCCATCAGGAAATTGGTGTTTCTCCTGTTTTCTGGTGGCCTCAGTGGGGATCTTCTGGAGAGCTGGAAGCATGAGGAAGATGGCAGCCTCCCTTACCAGCCTGAGTTGCAGCACTGCCCGTGCAGTGCTCAGCAGTTTTAGAGCAATGGGTGTGTGTGAGCTGCCAGAAGCCCCTTTCTAAAGGGGTTCTTACAGCTGAAGGTGCTCCACAGTGTTCACATAGCTCCTCATATGTGCTCCTCAGTTCACCACTTGGCCCTCATCTTCGGGATTTTAAGAAAGGTGTTTTCAAGAACAATAGAGCCTCTGCAAGATTTCTAGGGATGTTCTTGAAACTAAACCCATCAGTGATCCATCAGCTATTTTGTTCCTGCTTTGTGCATGTGTGAAGGACACCCCACCAGCAACAGGATCAGCAGAGTTTGTGATGTTGAAAGTATTTGCAGTATGCCATGCTGGAAGTTCAATCCTGAGATCCAGTCAGGATGCACAGGAATTTTCCCCAGATGAGAACTGCTGAATGGAGATCATTGAGGCATCATGTGATCCAGAAACTTTAATTTCTTCCCTTTTGTGTCATCATTACCCTTCCCACAATATGATTGATTCTGTAATATTGGAGACATCATGCATTAATTATTTGGTCCTGTTCATATTTCATTTATGTGATCATCAGTGGGATCTTCTTACCCGAAGCATGGGTAATTGAATATTCCCGATACAGAAATCTGGAAAATTAAGATTTTGTGGAGTGTTTACCTGAGTGTCATTAGTTTGTTGTGATGTGTTTTGATTTCATGAAGCACAGCTGTGATGCTTCTTTATGCATAAATGCAAAAATCTGTATGTATTGGTAGCTGCCTGGCATGTTGAACAGTTTTTTTAATGACAAGGTTTTAAAGACATGTATAAACAGAATTTTTAAACATGTTTTTCCTTCTGCAGTTGCCTCATGACAGTATTTGCATTGGCTTAACTGGTTCTGATCATAGAGTTTGTGTAAGGTAATACCAGCAAAGTACTCCTGTGACCAGGCAGCTGGGGAATGGCCCCACATAGATAGAGGAGCAGTGAGTTACTAAAATACATCCTTTAAAAGTTCCAGAGTTTGCAGGTTGTTTGTGGGCTATGTGAACAATTACATAAAGAAACTGCTTGAAAACTGTGAGTTCAGATATCAGACTGGGGTCAGATCTAAGAATTTCCAGTCTGCTGATCCAGTCTCTGAATCTGTTTTGCTTCACTGTTGCTAGGAAGCAGATGTAGAGGGCATGTTTACACTATCAGATAACAGTCTATGGCTAGTTTACACCTGGTCTCCTGTCTAAATGTTGGTGCATTCCTGAGCTTCCTTTTCCGGTCAACCAGCCTTCTTCAAAACAAAATATAGATTTGCTTCTGGGGAGTTTCTACTGGTTTCTCCTCTTCTCAGCAGGCTCTGCAGGCCATACCTGGGCTCCCTTTGCATGGCACAACCTCCAGCACTCCCCACAGGTTTTGTACCCAAATCTGCTCCTCTGAGCTTCCATGAGGGTACTCTCACATTACTGTCCCACACTGTTTTAGACACTTTGAGATGATTTCTTCTCCCACTCTATTGTGACTTGGTGTCCAAAGGAGAGGCTCAGACAGATGCAGTGTGGACATCCTCAATATTGGCTTGATAGGCAAGGATGGCTCTCAGGGATGGGGTGTATAAAGAAGTGTAGACACAACCAGGTATCTGTGTCCACAGGTGTTATTGGGGGTTATTTCAGTCTTAGTCAGACTCACATCTGAGCAATGCCGTCCTAAACATCACCCATCTTGAAAAATATAGCAGAAAAGATCCAAAACATCTCTTGAGGGTGAGCAGGGTGGATCAGCTGGACTGAGAATTGGCAGTGAATTTCAAAGTTCTGTGGCTGCACTCTGCTGCCTACGTAGGTAACTAGATAGAAGCTGGAGGGGAGGCTGTTACTCAGACTCTGGATTAAAATCTGACAGATACTGTATCTCAAGGCTTTTTTTCTTAACACTCTCTCTCTTTGCAAGCTTTTCCTCTCTGTTTTCTGAGAACACCCTCTGTTCTTAGTCTGACCCTCCTGTCAGTGCTGCTCTGCTCATTCATGGGCTGCCCTGATTGCTGGCAGCAAAGTGAGGCTCGGTGGAAGGGTAGTCTTGGTGCTGCCTGTGGTCAGTACCTGGGATCATCCTTCTGGTACTGCCTGCTTTCCCTAGAAGCACACTCCTCTCCACCATGTGTTGAGCTGGAGGGGGGCAGGAAAGGAATATGGAAACAGCAAATCACCCTAGCAGATAGCAGACCACCACTCAGCTGACAGAGGCATTGTGAACTATTGAGGATTATAACTTTCTTCATTGTTAATTGTCGTATTTGTGCTGCTCTTATTTTAGTTTGGTCAAAAATGCAGAGTTTGTGATTTAACTATGCCAAACACTGGTTAAATATTCAGATATTGTTGTTGTTCATTTGTTCACTGCTTTATCATACATACAGCACAAAGTACAGACACACACAGATGGCAAAACCTTGTGTGTATGCATATACATATATAGATAGACACAGCTATGGATATATCTGTATCTATGTGTATATATGTAATCATATAAAGGGAGAAAAACAAGAAATAAAATGACAGTAAATATTTCTTGCTTTGATTTTCCACTATTAATGTTTTCACTTCTTGTTTCATGACTTGAGACTATGATACAAGTTGGGCTGTATCTTTTGGCAACATTTTTCCCAATGAAGGCCAGGCTGAAAAAATACAGTAAAAGATAATTCTGTCTAACAGGAAGCAATAATTCACACTGATGTGAAGTTAAAGAAACTTCAGCCAGATTTGCTTCTACAAAATCTTACTGTCTACTTTGTTCCTGGCAATCAAAGAGGTTTGGCTAGCAAGCAACAATATCTTGTTAAATGTTTAGTGTTCTACTTCTGAAAGCGAGCAGTTTGTATTTCCTGTAGGTAAAAAGACAGATGAAGAGCTATTTCTGAAGAACTTAAGAGCAGTTTTGCTGACACAGAGATGTGTTGTAAGATTCAGCACAATGATTTTTCAGGGATTTTCCTAATCTTTTTCTGCAGTTAATCACAGGAGAACTCTCTTCGACATATTTAGAATAAGAGGAAACCTGCATAATTAAGATTATGAAGTTAAAAACTGAGAAAAAGACAGAATTTATGTTGCTGTCACTAATTAGTTCTCTTTGGTTGAAGTGTACAATTTTTATTTTTTTTCACTTTTGGCAAGTTTTGCATCCATGAAAGACTCAGCTTTGTGGAGGCTGGAAGGCTTGAAAATTCACCCAAGCTGAGTAATTCTATGTCTGAAGTAACATTTGAAGAAAAAAATCGACACAGTTTGTTAAAGAATTTGGAAATGGAAAGGCTTGTTGGGGAAGGTGGGATTCAAAGTAGGCACCACTTCCTAAATCAGACACAGAAATGATGGTTTCCTCGTCTACTTCTTCATTTTGGTGTTCTGGTGTGTAGGAAAGCCACAGTCCAAAATGCTGTTAGGGCCCAGGAATGAGGAACCAAAACCTCAAACTATTGTTTCACATCTTTGCTTGCTGTACTATTGTATCTTTTCTACTTTCAGGCTTTGCAGTTGCAGCTGGCTCTGAGTTCTCTGCTCTTTCTGTTTCTGAGGCCTGCTTTCACAGCTTCTGGAAGTCTTCTTACCTTTACTATTTCCCGCATATCAGCCTTATTAAAATCACAACCTGACTATGACATCATTGTAGCATGGATATGAGAGCATTATGAATATAGTCCAGGAAGCCTGGAGTGCAATACATTGGAATAACTTTGTAATTTTTGTATTTTATATTAATTTTATATTGTTGTAAATAAAAAGTATGTAACATAAATTATGAACCTTGTTTGAACTGTGCTAGTGACTTATAGATGCATTTGCTTGTAAGTATATTCACTTGTAAGAGTTCAGATCATGAGTCAGTCTGTACTTTGCAGCTGACAATGGGTTCTGACAACTGAAAATTTCCATTTAGATAACTGAGTATGCTTTATGGTATATGTACAACTTGTTTTGGAGTTCTGATTTTGGGATCATGCTACTTTAAAAAGTACAGAGAAATCAACATCCGCCACAGTACAGAGAAATCAATGTCCATCACAGCAAGGTTCTGGTCTGTTGTGTAGTGTCAAAAATCCCATAAAATCATTTTGAAGCCCCCACTGGGTGATGTATCCAAGCAGATGTAAGATTCGGGGAAATATAGTCCTTTCCTGCAAGAGTTTCAGAGCTGCAGATGAGACTCAGCTGTATCATGGTCAAACTGAAACAAACTTCAGTTTCTGTAATTCATGGATTTAAACCAGGACTTCCTGTGTTCTCCACTTCAGCCAAGTCTCCAGAGAGTTGCAGTCTGTAGCCATGTCCTGCCTGCTGTAGTAAGTCCCTATCTGCTTCCAGATCTTTCTCCCCTGCTTTGCTACAGTGTGGAAAATGTAGAATGAGGCTAAGTGTATATAAAGCTCTGTGCTGATGTCATCATCAATAATTTTTGACTCTGCAACTCATGGCTATGGTGAATAATGTCTGGAACTAGGACTACACTAATGCAGATGCCCGAAACAAGGGACAACACACCTTGCTGTATCAGTCTGCATATAGCAATCATGAAACATCACTATCATGCAATGCAAAATATTTATGTTCTGGAAGAAGCATTAATTATAATGTGTATATATTTACACACTCATGTAGTAGATATGTGTATATATAAAGGAGTGGATATATACACATATATGTATATATCCTTATATGGATATATAGATATATAGATACGAATGCATATGTTTATAAGTCTAAATACATTTATATATTATGTGCTTATATAAGTGCACTTGTGTGTGTGTATGTATACATTTATCACATATCAGGGAAATTACTGCAGACCTCTTGGTAGCATCTGTCTCCCCTTTAGTCTTCTCAGCCTGTGTGTTTCATCTCGGTGTTCCAATTTTATGGCACATCAGAAATCTTCCTTGCTGTTTATTCGGTCAAAACTCACCATTTAATTGCTGTCAGAGACTGGCTATTTGCAGGGATTTGCTTGGAAACTCTCTAATCCTGAGTGTGAGTTCAGAAAGTGAACTCTAATGAGCCCTTTCCTCCTCAATTAACCCACCATGGAAAGAAGTCTGGTTCTGGCTGCTTTGTCTGTAATTCTGCAGTCATAGACAGGGATGAAGGCTGAAAGATGTACACGTTCTTGGGAAAGCTCTCTTCTGGGGTAAGCAAATGCTCAGGATGCCTGTGAAGGTTACCCCTCTGCAGAAAGGCATACTCCTTGTTTCAAATAATCTGTCTCCTTTGATGGGGTAGTGAATACCTCTAAACTTCTACTGCTCATTTTGGGTGCCCTGCATCCAACAGAAGAGAAAAAAGTCTCAGAGAATGTTATTTGGCAAGAAGTACAGCTGCTAGTTAGTAAATGAGTGTGGATTTAGCACTAATGTGATTTGGAGTCTAGGCAAACATCAGAAGCAAATAGATACTGGGATCTTCTGAAATGCAACATATTTATTTATTTTGCTAACTTCTCAGCACTACAAAAATGTCAAGAAACAGAGAAATATGTAATCAAACATTGGTTTGGGTTGGAAGGAACCTCAAAAATCACCTAGTTCCAATCCCGGGCCCACCATGGGCAGGGACAGCTTCCACTAGACAAGGTTAGTCAAGCCCCATCTAGCCTGGTCTTGAACACTTCCAGGGACCAGGCATCTAGAACCCCTCTGGGACATCTTTTCCAGCAGCTCACCACCCTCACAATCAAGAATACCTTCCTAATATTATAGAATCATAGAAAGGCATGGGTTAGAAGGCCTTGAAATCATCTAGTTCCAAATCCCCTGCTGTGGGCACGTCTAAATCTAAATCTAAATCTAAAAATCTAAATCTAAATCTAAATCTAAATCTAAATCTAAATCTAAATCTAAATCTAAATCCAGAATCTATATTTAGATTTCTGTATCTAGAACCTTATTTCTGTTTGAAGCCATTTCCCCTTGTCCTGCCACTACATGCCCTTTTAGAAAGTTCCTCTCCATCTTTCTTTTGGCCCCCCTTCAGGTACTGGAAGGTGCTGCAAGGTCTCCCCAGAGCCTTCTCTTCTCTAGGCTGAGCAGCCTCAGCACTCTCAGCCTGTCCTCACAGGGGAGGTTCTCAAACTCCCTGAAAACCTTTGCAGCCCTCTGGACCTGCTCCAAGNAAAACCTTTGCAGCCCTCTGGACTTGCTCCAAGAGGTCCATGTCTTTCTTATATTGAGGACCACAGAGCTGGAGACAGCACTCCAGGTGGGGTCTCACAAGAGCAGGATAGAGGGAGAAAGTCACCTCCCTTGCCCTGCTGGCCAGGCTGCTTTTACTGCAGCCCAGAACAGGCTTGGCTTTCTGCACAAGAGCACATGGCTGGTCACATCCAGGTATCCCCACAAGCTTCTCCACAAGGCTGTTCTCAATTCACTCACCACCCACCCTACCAATATCTGGTTTTCCCTGATACGGGTGAAAATCTTGTTTCATAGAAAGGGAACGAGACTGTTTGAAGGATTTAGCAGTTGGTTGGTAATTTTTTTTTAACTGTCTAAAGATGTGGACAGAAATGTAAGATATTTTGAGATATTTCCTAATATTTTTTTTTCCTTAGTGTCAGGATCAGCCAAAACTGTATCATTTCTGACAGATATTATCCTCTCTGTGATGAATGACCTCAGTTGCAGAGAGTCTACAGCTTCCCAGGCAGCTTATTCCAGTATTAGCTTTGCCAAGAGAAAATTTTCTTTAATATTTAGTCCTAGTTTTCCACCTTTTTTTATCTCTGACCACACCAGATGAAGAACAGTTGGCTTTCTGCTTGTTTTATATAGTCTTTTATGTATTTATGTCAGCAAGCCTTCTGTTGCCTGGAGAAAACATAACCTTCTTTTAAAACACAAAGATTCAATGGTGCAGGACAGCACTTACAACACTCTGTTGGTCTATGAGAAGCTCTGCAGACTGTCATGAACTCATCTGCTCCTCAGCATGGCCTCACAGGCCAGGTGTGGATCACTAACAACTGATGAGCTGCCGTTGCTCGTAGATCACATTTTGGAAACCATCAATATAGATTAGTTTTCAGTGAGAACTCCTGTGGGACAGCTTATGATGTGTTACTGGTGATATTTGATGTACATACTTCTTACCATGTGCCGTGTAGTGGAGACAGTTACTTTTCTGTAATTTGCAAAGATTTTTTTTCCCCTCACGGGAAAGTTAACTTCCCCCTCATGGGAAGTTTTATTTACAGAGACAGGATGGGGCACTTTGAGATTTGTGTGGATAGCTTATCTTCAAAGACAAATTTTGCAGTTAAAAGAACATGTTGAAATTGGTTTAGATTAAGCCTTACAGTAAGAAACATTTGAATCTTGTCTTTAAATAGCAGAAGCTAAACACTACCTGTGTCAAGAGATCATCCTAATGCCTTAACTTTGGTAAATTACCTATCATAGGTCTGAAATAAAAAATTATTTACAGATAATAGCCTAATTCAGAAGGTATGTAAATGAGTTTGGGCATACATTTTTGCCTTGCTCTGAACATGGATGTTCTGTTTGAGTGGTCTCAGTCCATTTCTGAAGAACATCTCTGTTACCATCATATTATCCTCAGAGCCTCATTTGGATGTTTTATTTTCAATGAGCAAGCTGTTAGGTTAAATTATGTTGTGTCTCAGTGTTCCAAATGTCAACATATTTGGGGTTAACACGTGGATAAAAAGGTGAACTCTCTGCATCCCTGTGTTCTTAATAACACACTGTGACAGGACAGACACTGAGACCTCTTTCCTTTGTTTCTGGACACAGATCTTTGTTCAAACACTAGGTCTACAGGGGACCTTGCATTTATCATTCATTTATTAATTTATTCATCCATCAACTAACTTTGTGACAATTATTCCCAAACAGAGACTGTGTTAGATATTGAAAAGTTTTTGAAATAAGACTGCAAGACTTTGTGGCTTCTGCCCTTTTAACAATCATCCAACATGTTTCAGGCTTACAGTACAGTGAGTCATTTTTGTAAGAGAAATGTGATTCTAGTATGTTTCAACTGAAGCTGGAAGAATACTGGCTGAGGTACATTGAAAAATAGCATTACATAATATCAAATGAAGTGGGAATAAGATTTCGTCTGTTTTTTAATGCTTGAATGACTTCTGAAATAATTGAAAACTGTGACTTGTTAAAAGGCAAGGGCCATGTGCCATAGTGACTCTTGATCACTTGAATTTAACAGTCAGATTGCAAATCCTTCCTCTTTCCATATTAAATTTCATTAGGAGTATTAGAGTTAATAATGCTTAATGCAGGTTTTGCCCCTCATGACAAAGATCACTTCCAAATCCAATTTGACTGTGAAGAGTGCAGGATCATAGAAATGGATGAGGATACAGGTCAGTCTGGCTAAATGTTGTTAAATCATAAATATTTAACCAGGAAAAAACCTGGTGACTCTGAACAGGGTACCTGGAATGACCATAGAATCAGTTAGGAAGAATCTACTACAGAACACAGAAATACAAAGTTTGAATCTATTCAGAACACATCCATATAGTGCTCTAACTCTCAGAGCTAGAGAAAATCACCTATTAGGTCAACATGAACAATTTTTTGCCTTATTTGACAGAAATATTTTCTGTCTACAGTCAAATCCGTAATTTTAAGAGTTATCCAGGGGATCTCCAAGGCAGTACTAATGCTGTGAGAATGGAAATATGCTTACTTTGAGTCCTTTCAGTGGTGTGGAAACTTGATAATATATTTCTGCCAATAAAAGTCTACATTTACAGTCACCTGCTCTAGGTGAGCTTGTCTTAGCATGGGGATTGCACTGGATGATCTTCATGTGTCCCTGCCAACCCCAACCTTTGATTCCATGTGATTCTGGTATCACTTACAGCTAGTCAGGGGTCTTGCGTTACTTGCTCTGGGTAGGGCTTTTGTTAGGGCTCATCCTGTCCAGTATATTCAATAAGGATCTGAGAAGTGACAAGATGCTGATGAAGGCAGCTACAAAGAGTTACAGAAAGACCTCATGGTGCTAAATTACTGGTTGATGAATTGACAGGTGAAAGTCCATGTAATGTAAAGTGATGCACAAGAGAAAAACAATCTTGTACTTATGCATCCAGTGATGAACTCTGAAGTGCTATTACCATGCAAAAATGAGATTCTGGAGTTATTACAACCAATTTTACATACTTTTAGCAGTAGTCAAACAAGGAAATCAAGTCTAAGGATTATTTTGCATGGATAAAGAAACAAAGCACGCATCGTTATGGCTCTGTACAAATCCATAATGTGCTCTCATCTTGAATATACAGTATAATTTCTTATTCCTTCACCCTATTTCACTAGATAAATAAGGATAGTGAAAATAATAATAATAATAATAATAATAATAATAAGGTACAAAAAGGGCATCAGAAATCATCAAAGATAGTCAAAGATAGGAATATTCTTCTCTAGAAGAAACAGATAAGCAAACTAAGATTCATCAGCCTGGAAACTTCCCAGAGGAGTCTATAAAATCATGAAATGTGAAGAATGGCAATATGAAATGACCTCTCATAAGATGATCAATATAAGGTATCAAATGAAACTTGTAAAAGTCTGGTCCAAAATAAAGCGTTCAAAAACTATGGAAGTGTCCCCAAAACATGCAGATAATGGCACCTAAAGACATGTTTTAATAGTGAGCACAGGGGTGATACTGTGTTGATGGATGGATTTGATGATCTTAAAGCCCTTTAGTGATTCCGTGATCGATAAAAAAAATAAAGTGGGTATTTCTCTAAATAATGTGATTGTAAGGCTGTGCTGCAGAGCACTGTGAGTAGAAAAAAAATATGGGTTCAAAAGGTGGGTGAACAAATTCATGGCAGAAAAATCCAAGGCATAGTCAGTACAGACATGCTGCCTTTGACTCAGAAAGTCCATGAACCATAAATAATTGAAGTCTGGTGAATATTTTGGGGTAATATAATTATATCCTTACACTGTCTTTTAGCATGTGCTAGACATCCAATCCATCAGTTGATGGAGACACATGCTAGGGCTTCATGTTTTAGCTTGGCTTTTCAAAAGCCTTTATGATTTCTCAAGACCTGTAAGGCAACAGTGAGGATAAGAAGCCAGGAATATTTGACAGCAGCTGTGCCAGCATCTGGGTTTCATTCATGTGTCATTAGGTGCCTGCCTCACCTGTAATACTGATCTAAAGGTGTGTGGATAGTCATATGAGTCAGGTGAAGAGAATGAAGTGTTTTCAGCATTCTCCCTCACCCCTTGCATGCAGTCTTGTTTCAGCCATCCATGCCTCTTCACCAGTATTTTTAACTAGCTTAGTATATTTTGTCACCTTCTACTCTTTCCACAGTGATAACAGTGACAACCAAGACCTGCATAGTCCCATGGGAAAAATGTTTCTCATGTGAATTCCTACTTCCCTCAGGACCTTCATGGCCAAGTGAAGACCTTAACATCTGTCTCTTGAGATCTAGGATTAGAAACCAGGTCTGCCATATCTCAGGCAAGTGTAGAAAAATGGGCTGAAATCTACCTTCTTGGTAGCTGTTCTTTTGTGTAAGCCTACAGCCAGTGATTACCCTACTCATGTAAAGGGAACTTTCTGTCATTGTCTGGACAGTGATGCTGTTAAAGCTGACTCATCCACATGAAAGATTATGTGATATCTTTGTGTTCATTCTTTTGTTTCATCCATATTTATATTGTTCCATATCCTACTCCTGCAGAAGACAAACATCTGTGCTTTTCCAGTCCTTCTCTTTGTACAGCTTACTCATTTAGGACTATATTTTACTGTCAGATCTTCAAGAAGGGATTTTAACAAGGCTTTATCATAGGGCCCTTATTTTAGTTCCAATGCTTGTTGTCTGTGATAACCAGCCAAAAGCATGATTGAATCCCACTGTGAAGGCATTTATCCTTTGGTATATATGACTTTATTCTTTCCTTTTCCACTTACACCTCCTTGTTAGATGTGATCTCTCATTGTGCTATATATAAGCTTGATTTTTAAACTCTTTGAAGTAGGGACTTCTTACAAAATTTCCCTCTTTCCAGACACAAAGGAGCAGTCCTGGGAGCAAATAAACAAGACTTAAGACTTTTAAAGTGTAAGTCACAGTAAGTTGCTCCCTTGAAATGGGTAAGAGAGGAATGTTGCCCTTTATTGGCAGTGCTCCTACAGGTAAAGTAATGATGAGCAAAAAGCAGCCTTCAATATCCAGAGTAGTCATTTTACCTGCTCAACAGAAACAATTCACTTAACATGTAAATTGCCTTTTTAAACCAGGAATTCCTTGTCCCTGTGTGGCTGCTTTTTTTTATCATGTCTCCTTTTCCTGCTGCCTAACAACAGTTAATGGAGCTGCAAATTGTTATCGGCATATTACCATAGAGCCAGCTTACACAAATACCTGATAAGCACTGTAACACATTTCAGTGGATAAAAATTCATTGTACAGCATTGTTTCCTTTTACTTTAATGTGTTCCAGACCACTTAGCTCATTTAATGAATCCCATTTTGCAGAGGACAGCCACATTTGAGGGACTGAGAGCCTGAGATGATGGTGCCTGCATACTGAAGACTCAGGTGAGATCCTTTGACATCTGGCATGTCCGTACTGACTGTCTTATAAAGAAGTGAAAACAGGCACTAGAAGGATAATGGTTTTGACAGGGATGAGGCATTTAAGAGTTCTGTGTTTTGTCAGGCTCCTGTGCACATTGTGATGAGTATCAGCATTACAGAAAATGTCTCTGCAGAAGCTGCAGGGGCTGCTGATCATCTGTTTGGACCATTATTTGTATGTCTGACCCTGCATCAGCACAGTCACGTAGCAACATAACATCCACTATATTATTTTATGTGGCAAAGTATTGCATTATACAAAGGGAGTTTTCTTCAGATCTCCCAGGTTGGAGAGAAGGTTATCTCTGTTTTACGGGTGGGGAGCTGAGATGGAGGCACTTTAATTGAATCCAGACACCTGAAAATCAGTCTTCAAAGCTTAGCACTTTTTCCAGCCTGTCTATGGAAATTCACAGGCTTTTCTCCAGGATAATGTAGATATTTATTTGGACAGGATCCACTGTCTTCTGGCTGTGCTTCTCTCCCTGTTGATTAGAGCTGAAGTTAGTTGGGGTGAACACAGGGACACTTAATAGATATAATTACCTCCTGAAGGCATTTAGCTATCCAGAGGTGCAGACCAGGTGCTTAGGAAGGGTTTGGAAGTGTCTTCTGCAAGTCCAACTTCCAGGAAAATGAGTGTTCCAGGAATGCCCAGAGGAGCTGTAGACTCCTCTGCTCTGGGATGAGTCTAGGATGTCCATCCTCTGTCACCCATGGAAATGGCCTGAGTGATTATGGAAGTCATCCCTGCTCTGTGGGATCCTGTGCCCATTTGTCTTAACTTCCTCAAATGGCCTCTGAGGACAAAAGGGTGAGGGATCTGTCTTATACGAAGGGAGGCAGGTCCACAAGATTTTTCTCCAAAGGTGGGAAGACATTCTTGAGATTGAGGCAGCATTGTTAAATAATGTAGGAAACAATTATAAAATTTCTGGTAATCTTGAGCAGGTTTGAGGGTTTCTGAAAAGAGCCAAAAGTTCTGATAATTTGGAGCTTTTGAAAGTAGCCTGGACAAATTGCTGTATAAATAAAATTTGGGAAAACGGCCAGCATTGGCAGAGAAAAGAAGGGCTGTTTCCAACATGTGACTCTAAGATTAATCCTTTTCTGCCAATTCAAATCTTTTTGTAGTTTTAATTGCCTTCTATTGCTAACTTTTTGTTCATGTGTAATGTGTGTGATGGCTCAAGTGCTAAACAGTATCAGCATTTCACTTCAGATGTGGCAGTTCTCCTGGGGAAGCAATGCTACTCCTGTAGAGCTGTGGGGAAAAATTTTGAAGATAAGAAAGAAACTTGGCACGACTTACATAGGCTTTCCTCCATGGCAGAGTTTCTACCTGACCTTTTTGGCTTTGAAACTATTCCTTCACTGTTGCTGAAATTAGTCTGCAAATAGCTAAAAGAGATATGCATGGTTCTACTGTTAGAATATTATTAGTTTATTTTCTCTTTTTAGGAACTGTACAGAACATCAGATTCTGATGCCATTTCTGGGCTGTAGGCTCTTCCTTGCACCACCCTTCACTTTTATTTGTACAGCACCTAGCAGTAAAAGGACTCACTTTCCCTTTACCCCTCAAACCATATAAATACATGTAAACAGTAATAACTGGCCACCAATGCACTTCAAAGTGCACCGCAGAGATCAACAGAGGTCAGATCCTCTTTAACTCCATGAAAACAGCAGCAAACCCTTGAAAATTAGTCATGGTGGAAAGTGATATTTATTCCTGAGAATCAGCTGTCTGTTTCCAGAGTAGAAATCAACTCATACTTTGTAGGAGAAATATACTACCTCTCTAAACTTAGATTTAAAAGTGTCAGCCTCTCTACTCATGAACATGTGCATTCATTGCTAAGGTACACAGTGGCTGTATGAAAATTTTCCTACCATTAAGTTGGTATTTAATTTACCTCTCTCTGGCAAGTCACTTCAAATTAACATTCAGTAAATGGTTTTTAGGGGAGACATGGTAGGGACAAACTGAGTATCTAAGTAAACTCTGCTTGTCCCTTGCCTGAGTAAATTAAGACTATAAAAAAATGCAGTGTCCCGTGATGGTAGATGTGTAATAAAGGTAATAAGTAGTACCTAACATTTTAAACATTTCATCCATTTGTCTTTATGGCATATCAATATGCTATTCATTTTCTGAGATTTGACTCAAGTCTTTTTTTAATAACCCTTGACATATGTGTTCTAGAGCTGAAAGCACCCAGGACCAAAAGAGAGGGAGACAGACAGGAGACACCTCACCACAGTTTATCAGTGCTGACACTAGGGAAGAACCCTGGATTGATTATGTGCTCCTTGGTCCATTAGATAAAATTATAGTGTCATGGGAAGTTAGTGCTAGAAATCATAGCTGCTCAAGACCTGTTTAACAGTGTGGGTGTTTAGTCAGTGGAGTTGCTGAAGTTGTCTAAAAGAATGAGCTGTATCACCAGGTGAAGGAGCTACAGGAGGAAGTGAATAGAAAATTGAACAAAATGAGCAAGAGATTGATAGGTTGTTCTCAGATAACTCCACAGTTTCAAGAGTCTCAAGCTTTTATTGTAGTGGAGTGCCAGGTGGACCTGGAATCCTGTCAAGTAGCTGGTCAAGGGTCTGTTGAACAGAGGGTTGGAAGCTGGTCACCATCTCTACCAGGAGAAAACCAGGCTGAGCAGTGATAGGCAGATCTACCTGCTATAGATCACCTAGCCACAGCAGTGACACTGATCAATTATTTGAGGACCTAAGGGACACCTCCAAATCAACTCTCCATGTTCTTATGGGAGACTTCATCTTGCCACATGTTAACTGGGAACACCATACTGCTGGCACAAACAGGGACAGAAGATTCCTAAAACACCTGATGAATTTTTCATGATACAGGTAATAAGAGTGCCAGCTAGGAAAGCTGGGCTCCTTGATTTGTTGCTTATTGATGGAGAGAGTCTTGTGAATAAAAGCAGAGACTGGTGGCCATCCTGGCCACAGTGACCACAAAACAATTGAGTTTAAAATTTTGGTTGGCAGGAGGAAAAGTGCCAACAAAATTTCCATCGTCTACACGAGGAGAGCAGACTTCAGGCTGCTCAGGAAACTAGTGAGTAACGTCCTCTGGGAAAATACTTTTGAAGGTGCTGAGGTCCAGTGCTGGTCACTTTTTAAGCAACACCTCCTAAAAGCCCAGGAACAGGCAATTCCTAAATGTTGGAAGTCAAACAGATGAGACAGAAGACCAGCTTGGCTGAACAGGAAATAAGATAAAATTCTTATTTCTCTTGGAAATAAGACAAAAAAGAACATTTATGCCCAGAGGAAGCAAGGTTAGGTGACATGGGAGGAACAGAGATGCTGCTGGTATTGGTACAAAAATGAACTTAGTACTGTTTCATTTCCTCTGCTCACTAAATTTTCACTGAATTGTTCTTCCCACATCTGCTCTCTACCCCATGCTCCTTGACTTTGGGAAAGATCTACGGGAAGAAATGCCCTTCTTTCACATACTAGGAAAACCTATTCTTGTTGTCCTACTTACACATATAGCTTGTGTAAAAGCACAAGACAGGTATTAAGTTTCCAGTGGTCTAAAGCAGAGTAACTAGAAGTGCAGCTGTGCTTGAATTAATTCATGGTGTATTTCACAGTGGTTGCAATTAAATTTGAATGAAGCAGTTCATAAATCACTTACTTTCTTACTTTTTTAAGATCATAAGTGCTAGACAAGTTAATCTGTTGTAAATTCTTCCAGAATTAGGCATGGGACATGGCCAAATATGCACCACCTGTGACAAACTGGATCAGTGTCACGGCTTTTGTAAAATGATTCATTAATGTAAGGTGACTAACATGCACAACTCAGCTACACAACTTGAACAGGAAATCTTGCAATTCAGAGGTGAAGATAGCAGCATTTTGATTGAGGACTCTTTTGCATGCTAATGATCTGCCATTTCGATCTCTTTCAGACTAGGACAGGAGCAGGGAGGAGATCACTCTTTATTAGAGATTCTGCTACCCAGATGTAAGCCATGACCTTAAAGTGTGCAACTCCCCACCATACCCTGCTGCTGACATCTAAGCCTGTATCAAAGCTGCACCTTAATCTTTGCAGCTGGCAGCTAATTCATCTTGTCTAGTGTGCACCATGATTACACATATCAGGACTTGACTTTCTGTTGTCTTTTCAGAAACCCCAGGGCTGCAAATCCGTGTCTGAATCCAGCATGTTGACATTTAACATAATTGACACTATGACATGCTCACTGATCTATTCAAAATTTGCTTAGACTCAAAAGATTGTTATTTTCCAGGTCTCTGAGCATATGCACTTGTTAAACATGCTTTATTTGTATATGCATTGACATAAATTAAAAAGTGCATATATAGGATTAAGCTGGAGTAGCTGTTGAACTAGTTATATAATTGAAGTTACTCTCTATACCCTCTTGAGGGAGAGAAGTGATTTCTGTTCACTCTAAATCAGAAGCCATTTATGTGATTTCTGTATTTCTAGAATTGGTGCCTCAATGTCTCTTGTAACACTAGATTAACTAACTGAAATAATTAGGAAGCATGTTTATGTATGTAGAAATCAATATGGAAAGTTAATACTGGTCCTATTAGAATCAAACACATACTATTACAAACCTTGATCTTATCAGCATTTTTTTAACATTTTCTTGTCCTTGACTTGCCAAGTAAGATGACTAGCAGATGTGAAAGGTACCACTCTGAGCCAGCGCAGAAAATATTTCCTTGAACTGATGACACCGATATTAATTTACGTATTTGAGTGCAACTAATTTGTGCAGGACCATTGTAACCCACAGAACATGGAAGACATCATATTTCACTGGCAAAATGTCAACTAATTTGCCACCACCCTCACCCTGTCTCACATGCCTTGTAACCACCCCCAAGGTTAGAAGGATCCTGTCTTACAAAGGGCCTCGTTGAATATCCTCATCATCCATCCACTCACATCAGTCTAACCTAGTAAGCTATTGCCCTATCCATTTTGTCTCAGTAAGAAATTGTTACACAAATTTTCTGCCCTCCATATTTTTTCTCTGATTCAGAGTCATGCTTTTTTCTCTTTGCATTACTGAAGTTTGCTGCAGAGGTTAATATAGTAAAGTAGTTTTCATAATCTTTGTAGAAACAAAGAACTCAGAGATGAAAAGCCCTCCTAGGTTATTTATCTAACTCTATCTCTTATTTTGTGACAGGTAATTTATTCCCTACCACATTGTCTAGTCTTGCTGTAAATGACTTTCACCAACTTACATAGGAGTCTGCTCCTCATTGCTAGCTTGCAGATATTTGTCCTATTTTACAAAAGGAATCTTAAGGAATTTTTTGTTTCATGCCTTTCTTTTTAAAATAGAATGTGTCAAATCCTTACGTTCTTTTACAGTTGATTTAGTATCTTTTGGAGGGGTGAGTTAAAATTGGCCTCATTTTGTGTTTTTGATTTTTTTAATTTTTCAACCTTAGCAAAGAGCTACAGGTACTTTCCACTTAGTGTCTCATTATGCCTGTAGAATTTCTACAAACACACCCTGGTGTGGATAGACTCATCCATGGGCTCAGACTTCCTTTCCAAAAGACAGATTATACAATTCTCCCACTAGACTCTTTAGATAGCTCCTCTATACCCTCTGTGCTCACCTAGGGCATGTAACTGCTTTCCTAAAATTTTCTTCTTCCCTTCAGCCATACAAACTTTTAATTCATCTTCAGGCTCACACATTATGAATTTCTCATCTGGAAAAGGGGACTCACCCAACTACCCAAGTTAATTGAGGGTTTTGTCCTTTGACTGTTCATGGTCAAACATGTTAAGAGTTTTGGCAGCATCGTCATGCCTGGGAGGACAATGTTCCTCTCTTTTCAAAGTGAACATTCTCACCACAGATCCACATGGTGTGAAACCTTCCACTTCCTTTTATTGAATCTTCTGGATGTTTCATTTGTCTCAAAAGTGATATTGCTTTGGTGGGAACACTACCTCTGTAAACATGGGTGATAGATATCAGAATACACTGAGCACAGCCTGGCTCCACAAGCTGAATACAGGAGCTACATGTGTATGTATATACATATCTATCTATGTATGTATGTATCTATCTATCTATGTATCTATCTATCTATCCACACATATATAGAGATTTAGGATTTTAAATTCAATGTTTTGTATTAATCAAAATCAGACTGAAAAAGGATTGGTCTGGAACAGTGTCCTAGCTTAAAAATGTAAGATGTGCCCAAAGTATGTATTCTATCACCATCTTCATGAGCTGTTGAAACCANCTTCACTTCACTTTTTACTTCACTTTTTACTTCACTTTACTTTTTACTTCACTTCTTTTCCTCTTATTAAATTGTACTTCTGACTTTGAGTCTCTCACTGGTTTTGCTTTCAAACCAGCACAAACAGCAAAAAAATCTCTGAGGTTCTCCTTTGCATCCCATTGATGTAAGTTCTGTTACAATGTAAGCTCTGGTAAGTGCCAGTCTTCTCCCAGTACAGCCTGTGGAAATATAAATTGTGATTATACAGTTAAGGAGACATAATCTAGAAAAATGTGTGTTCCATTAACTATGCCTTTGTTAGCTGGTCCTGTGAGGCTCTTACAGATCTACCAGGCCAATCAAGTTTATATTGAAGCAAAAAAGTCAACCATACACATAGGTCCTTGCTTATGTTGTATAACATCTCATATGTCATATAATCATAGAATTGTTAAGGTTAGAAAAGATTTTTAATCATCAAATCCAACCATCTACGCAGCATCACCATCATGTTCACTGTTAAACCATCAGATGACAAAAATCTTTTAAGTAGGAGCAGATTTGTCTGAAGTTGGCCTTAGTAAAATGTAGGAAGTTACATGGTTGGTTCAGTACATACATAATACATATGCTCTGCCACATGCATTATGAAGGTTTCTTCTACGGTATACTTTTGAAAGAGCTTATCTAAACTTTCTGTGTATCTGTGGAGTTGCATCCAAGCAAGCTGAGCACTGATCTCCTTTGGGTGGAAGTAGCCATTCACAAAGGAGACCTCTAGTCCCTGAAGTTTAACTCAGCATTATGGAATTCTTGCAGGTGGGTACTTGAAGGTCAGCCGTAGTGGTGTTAAGAGCCATTACACCCAAGTGTCCTTTCAGTCTGGCCTTCAGTGTTATGTGATGTGACTGAGGAAATGTGAGGCAGAACAAGCACCACCAGGTTCTGCTGCACAGCATTACAAACTGCTGTTGAAACCAGTGGAGTATCTTTCTTCTTTACACCAGAACTTTGTGAAGTGGATAAAGTGCCTGACTACTTACTCATTTCCTTGGTACTGGTTCCACACTCAGTCTGAAGCAAAGACAACCTCTTGATATGCAGAGAATGGAACTGGAGAAACTGAGTATTGAATTGTAAATGCCTGTTTGACATCTTGTTTCCCTAATACTTGGAACTAGAAAGGTTGAGTTAAAAAAAATCATGTTTACAGTGAACTGAGTGGAATTCACATTCCAGCTCACAGCAATCCCATTTGGTATTATGAATTTATTACATGAAATGAAAATAATTTTCATCCAACAGAGGCTAAAGCAACTACAACAAATTTGTTTGATATTTTACTTACTTTAGGAGATTTCCAGAGCTCTATCTCTAGTTTGTTTTTTCTAGTGAAGTGTTTGGATTACTTGCCATTACCATAATTTTAGATTGGAGTCAAGGATAAAATGCTGGAGAGCTCATTCAATTACTTTTTTCAAAAATGATGTCTGTATCTGTGGTGAGTATAAGAAAGCCTGTGTGTGTAGTTTCAAAATGTATAATATGGTTTCATCCACCTATTACTTTGGTGATGTGTTATAAACTTTGTCAGACTATTCACAGCAAAGAAATCTTACCACTGAAATACTGAAATTGTAGTAGTTTACCCTTCCTTAGCAGGGCTGGATTAAATGGAAATATCAGTGTCTCACCATCCTGCCACAGATATTTCAAACCTTTCTTTAGATAAAAAGAGATGGATGTTGAGAGGTACAGCACAAAGGGAATCAATTCCTGATTTTTTTCCCCCTAATTTACTAATTTTTATGCAGAGTAGAATACAGAAAACTTTACATTGACTGTGAGTAGTTGACTGCAAAATGAATTTAAGCAGAATTTTTATTATATATATTGGCAAAGGAGAAAACTGAGAAAATGGATCAGATTAAAGCAAACACTATAGTTTTTGAAACATTCCTAGGGTGAAAAATAATGTTGATTTCTGTGCATCTAAACTGATATGCCCTCAGAGTGACTGGATTTTGGGTTGGTATCAAATTGTGCAGTTATAGTGGAAATTATTACAAGCTTCAGCATTATATGATGGGTGTGTTAAGATTTCCATCTGATCCAGCAGAAACCTTGCCTCTTTAAAAATTTATGCTCTCAGTTCAAGGGATTTTATGTCAAGGAAAACTTTAATTATGGAATGAATGAAGAATTTTATCTTAATATAGCTTTAATTTTCATGATCTGCCATATTCTGGGCCTTTCTGATATTTTCTACAACAAGTGTTCACAAGTAGTACAAAAGTTTGAATATGCAAACACATCTCCCAGCTTTGTGTCCTTCCCTGGTTCTCATTCTTGTAGTTGAAAATCAGCCTTAAAGGAAAGACAAAGTGGGTTCCTTAGAAGGCCCTGTGTAAAGAACAAGGACTCCAGTGTAACAGAGCTGGTTGTCAAGTCCATTTCTAAACTCAGACACCTTCCATGGCTCATGCAGGATGATTCTCAAAGCCCAAATTAAGGTACATTATTTTCTGAGCTCCTCTCTGAGTGGGATGTAGACATCACTGCAGAGTTCAGCTTGAATGAGAAGATAAGACAGAGAATGGGTGGTGCTATAAAACAGTAAAATTAACATCCAATGATAGGAATTTGTAACAGAATTTTTAGAGTTTGACATTTAGCTTAGTGATGAATAAAGTTTGAATTTCTATAAAGAAGTATTTTAGGAGTGTTTTATGGGTCTACAGTTAGACATCCTCTCTTCTTTTGTAATCAACATTTATGTCAGCAAGAGAGCTGACAGATGACTTAATTTACATGTGGTGAAAATTTCATCTTTTGAATTCTAAGTGCTGAACTGTCTTTAAGTTGGTGAATTTGTATGTTGAATGGAAAGAGATGCTGACTGACATTTCATAGTACGTGCATTTTGAATGGCTCAGTATTTTCAAAAACTCCTTGTTCTTATTTCAATTATGACTGCCACCATGAAGCTTAGAAACTGCTCTGAATGTTTATTGAGAGCTAAATACTCCTTACTGCCTTGAGAGCTTTTAGAGGAAAATGGGGACTCCTTGTTTAGTGTAAACAAATCTTTAAAATCAATACTGACCACATTTGGTTTGAGAAATCCCTGTGATGGAGCTTGACTAATATCTTGTTGTTTTTTGTTTTTTTTTTTTTTTAATTTTGGCATCTTCTTGTTCATCTTCTGAAGATTATTCCAGTACCTATAACACAAGGGGTGTTTTATGGGGAAATTTTTGCAGTGTGACACGCCTTGTTCCTCTGCATATTTATTTTTTTTTTTCAGGGGACAAGTTTAGTCTTTCCTCAAGCATGAGAAACCTTTCTGAAAGTTGCCAAAAATCCTTTCTAACCAACACTTTTTTACATTTTATGAGCCTCATTAGTCTTTGTTTGGCCATCCCTTTATGCGTTAACATATGGTATCAATAAATAACACAAGTGTTCACAGTTCATGCCATGCTGTGGAGCACACAGAAAAGGATGTATATTACATTGAGATAAAACTGTATGAATTATCTATATAGACAATCAGAATCATCATTTAACCAACTGCTGACAGCTTTCAAGTCTAAATGAGTTTTGACTGTGTTTGGTACTATTCAGTTGGGGACAAGGCCATGTATTCAAGCACAAAGGTTTTTGGGTTGACTTGTGGCAGTTAAAGGCACTTCAGTCTTAGCCTGCTACTATTTCGTGGATGCATAAGAGTCTGGCTAAAAGTAAGCCATTAATTTTTATTTTCATAAAAACATTCAAATCACAGTGCCAAGACATTGTTTAATCTTGGGATGCTGTTGATATCACATGTGGATGTTACCTCACCAATCAAGTTCTCAGTTAGTTTAGCACTGTCAAAAAGACAACTCTGAACTGGCAGGGCCTTTAGGTCTTGAGGTCTCTTGGGGATGGGCAGACAATCTCCACCCAGCAGTGAGGGGAGAAAACAAGGGGCTCTGGCTTGACCTGTGCGGGCTGTTGGTTCTCAAAGAAGCTGAAGCCAGAGTGAAACTCAGAGTGAAAATCAGCTATTGTATCATGTCTTTCCCCTTGTTCAAATGTGCAGTATATTTATTTCCACTTCCCCAAGACAGCTTGGGGAAGTGGAAATAAATGGCCAGGCTATGTCCATTCTGTAAAACTTTAGGTGATTACACCCTGAACTACTCACACTTGCCCATAATAATATTACTGAATTCAGCACAGAAACAACAACCTACCTCAAAACATGGCTGATGCTGGTGCTGCCTTTCATAAAGTAGTTTGGAGCAATCAGATCAGTGATGGCAGGAACTTGGATATCTCCATCAGGTGAATGCCCAAGTCAGTATGTTATTGGACAGGATATTTAGACCAACATAAATAAAGTAGGCAACTAATTTTTAGGCAAGGTTTTAGGTTATCAGTCCACATTTTACCCAGACCCTTTATTTCAAAGATGCAAGAAATGAGAATTAGAGACACGTTACCTTTCCTCTAGTAAAAATATCAAAAATGTTCTTCAGTAAAAGTTAACAAATTTCAAAATGAAAATACCCTCTTCAGATGAAAATTCACTATCTCTTATTTTAAAAGTAGTACTATTCAGCATTCCTCATGGCTCTATTCTTTCTATATTCCTTTTTTATCTTTGCTTTTTTGGTAGAGGGAGAATATTAAATGAGAATTCATGGAGACTCCAGCAGTCAACTAAATTATATTTTTCTGCAAGTACCTGATTTTACCTTCTACTTCCTCTGCTAGGCTGCTCTACTAGAACTCAAACTTTATTTACAAATAATAATACAAATTAATATGTCTTTAGGTAAGATGTTATCCTTTTCATTCAGGTGGGACTAATGATAAAGGTAGCCAGTGCTATATTAAGCTTTATGGATAGGTTTTTCCTGCAGTGTAAATACAAGGCTCAGCAAATGTATATGTCTTTTGGAGGGTGGCTAGAATATATTCCAGGTTTCTCACAAAAACTCTTAAGAAAACAAGATTTCTTTTTTTTTCACTCATTCTCACTTCAATTTGAACAGTCTTAAGACAAGAGGTTAGAAATTTTCCCTAGTATTTATGAACAGATTGCAAGATTTTACAAACTGCTGGAGCCTCACCAGAGTAGCATAAATGAGCTGCAGTAAAGTGACCAGACTTCACCATTCTTGCATGCAGCTTTTCTTTGCCTAGTTGCATTTCTTGGGCATATTTTCTAGGGATGTTCATGTTACTTTGACCAAAAAAAACCCTGTTAAGATACTCCAGTAAGATTCAAAGGGTGCTTAAAGCATGCAGTGTTTAACATTGTGGTCTGATGTCACAAGTGTAGTCTTGTGTCATGTGCAATGAACCAAGAGGTGCAGGCTTCCAAGAATGTGATTTACAACAGGCAAGGAGTTAAAGGGGTATAGCTTTCCCAGTTGGTAGGAAATTATGCAGAAATTACTCTGCAATTGCTCTGCCTGCCTGAAACAGGGATGAAGGGGAAATGCTCTTCTGGCCTTTGTATAGATATGATTTAGGGAATTTAGAAGGTGTATAAAGCTGTAGGTTAGTGCACATGAGAAAAGAGAAAATTAATTTCTGAGCATTCCCCATTCTTCCTGGGCTCTTTATGTGTAGTTTTTTAATTTTTTTTTTTAATTTATTTTTTACATAAAGATCGATGCAAGAAAAAAGAGTAGAAGCACTTCAAAGAAAAAAGCTCACGTCATTCATTGACCTCTCTGACCAAAATTATAAAAAAATCACATTCATCCCTATCTTCAAGTTGTGTCTTGTTTTAGCCTAGATTTGGGAACGTGCTTTCAACACTTTGGTTCACAATGCAAAGCAGTCTTAGAGACCATAACATAGACACTTTTAACTGAAGGGAAATCAAAGGCAATCCTTTAGTTGCAAGCCAGATGCTCTTTAGAACCATAGCACAGCAAATCTCTGGACTTCAGGAAAACACATTTTGGCTTGTTCAGGGCATCTGATTAGAAGACTCTCATGGGACACATTTGTGGAGAAAGCAGGTGTCCAGGAGAGCTCTTTGGTTATCAGGGATCACCTCCTCCAAGCTCAGCAAAGGTTCAGCTGGCTCTGCAGGGAGTCAGGCAAAGGCAGCTGGAGGCCAGTATGGATGAACAAATGCTCATGAAAACACTTGGGCATAGAAAGAAAGCCTCCAGGAGATGGAAGCAGAGCTGTGAGACCTTGAAGGGATACATTAGACACTCTTTACATTCAGGGATAGGATGAGAAATGCCAAAGGCCACCTGGAGTTCAGTCTGTTGAAGACATGAAGGACAGTACAAAAGGAAGGTGCATGAACAGCAACAAAAACACTGAGAATATTGTCTGCCTGCACAGCTGCAGCTGGATGGGAGGAGCCTTTTTCATTCTCTGAAACTAAGCAGCTGTGAGAGCACAGGCCAGGCCCTGGCACTGAGCAGGTTTAGAGCAGTCAGGACAGGAGATACTTGAGTAGTGACAGGGGCTGCTTCAAGACTGATGGTTTTACTGCTGATGGTTTTATGGAGTGCAATGGTGGCAAATTGTTGCTGCTTTCTGCAGGAATTTTGATTATGCTCTTAGCCTAACGGAGGTTTTCCTTCCAGAGGAGGAAAGGCCATCTTGGCCCAATCCAGTAGGACACAGTAAAACCATATAAGAGAATTTGAAAAAGCCATCAAAACTGAAGGTCCAAGGCGAATGGTCAGGAACAAAAAGGCAGGCAGAGTCTGGATTTTTCACACAGCCCTAATATCCTGTATCATCCCATGCTTTGACTATTTCAGGCTCAGGGACTTTCTGAGCCTGACATCATGTTTAATATTGTTCAATATACCTTTGTTCTATGAACTAGTTTAATTATTTTTGGATCCGTTCAAATTTTTAGCAGACAGTGTCTCATTTCAGTTCTTTCACTGGCTGGTTTGATTTGAGGTCCTCTAGTCTGTGTATTAGGATGAAAAGCAAATAGCTGTTCTCTACTGATTCATCCCTCAAAAGATAAGTCATGGATATTTTTTAAGGATTTCCATACCGGAAAAGGTAATATTGGCACGTGTCTTGGTTTAGGAGACAGGTATCTGCTAGGGAAAGCTGGAGTTTCCTTAGAATGGAGCATGTAAACCCCTCTCCCTTCAAATTATTATAATTTTGCAATTATGGGCTTTCAGGCAAAGATATAGGAATAACAGTTCTTTTACTCGGAATGTTAGAAATGCAAATGTAATAGCAGAAAAAAGACAAGTAAACAACAAACAAACAAACAAACCTAGAAAACTCTTGACAGAGTCAGGAACACAACCTGACACCCTGTTGGTCAGGGTGTTTGGAAGCAGTCCTCCTGGAGAAACAGATGTGGCTCTGTTGGAGTAGATGATCCCGTTGAAGAAGGGTCCAGTGATGGTGAGATGAGTCTGATGAGTCTGATCTTCCTCTGGGATCCAGTGGAAGACAGGAATGCCTGGTGCTCTGAGTCTCAGTTTTTATCTAGGCAGGGACCCTGCAGCCCCCACCCACTGGGTGAAGCATCTCACAATGGGATGATGTAAATGTGTCATGTCATTGGTGGGCCTTAATGGCCCATTAGCAGAAAATATCCCCCTGGAGGGAGGATGGGTGGTGAGAGAGATAAGAAACAATACCCCACCTGGTTTTAATAGCTGAACCATTATCAGAAAGGCATCCGCCCCCTCCCCCCAGAGTAACAAGAGATAAAGAAAAACATTTCCCCAACTGCTTTCAGCAGATGAAAATAGAATACAATTTTTTTGCTTCCATAACCCAAGACAACACGACAGTGTTATTAAATTTTTGACCTTTGAGATTATCCAGTATACCCCCAAACCTGAGAAATTAAAGCAGAGTGGTTATGGTACCTAATATATATTCCGTATATTATGAAATTACAATTTTTGATTTTTCAAGGACTTAAAGGCAACTTACATTTGATTTACGCACTGTGCTTCTGAAAAATTTCTGCTTGGCTTTTTTAACCAGGCCACACTAAGAATGGAAAATGGTTAAACTGTTTACTCCAGATGCAAAAGGGTACATTTCACGGGATCAAAAAAAGGGAGATATTTGTAAAATTTACTCCATCTGGTAATAGGAAAAAAAATATTGTACGTTTCCTGTAAAGATGTGGACTTTGTGTTTAAGTCATAGAAAGCTTTGATGTGTTTGGGGACTTGTTGTCATACAGCATGACTTTAAGAAAGAGTGGTTCCATTTCAGTGATAATGAAGTGAGTTCATATATGAAAGTAGTTGCTACTCCAATTGTATTTTGACTGGCATATTCTCCCAAACCACTTCCAGATACAAAGATCCTTCTGAAATGAAACAGCTTAGCATCTCATGGCCATATTTACAATACTTCACAGGTTCTGGACTGGATCCTAAACCAGGATGACATTGGCTGTGTTCAGGCACTCGGAGGGCCAAGATTCCTTTGTTTAATTTAGAAAATAGACACAGTGGACAATGTGAAGAAAACTCCTCTGAGGTGAAATATAAGGACACTATTTCACAGAAATTGTATATGCAAACAAACTTATTGTTATAGATTCCTAAAATATTATGTCAGACACAGACACTAAAATAAGATTTAATGTAACTTTGTGGCTTTGGTTTTGAAACTTTCTTTCATTTTATTGTCAAGCAGAATACGCTGTTGTATACCGTGAGCATGGAAAACACTTCAAATTTAAAGTGTTGCAAGGACAGCTTTATTTGAGAGACTTGTATTTCCATGAAAACACCCCTATTTCATCCTGATTTCATAAAAGAGAGGATTTTCTTACAAATGTCCATATGTGGGTTCTAAATAAAAAAACATTACTCTCCATAGTGAGTATCTTGTGTGGCACAGATTAAAAATTACCCAAAGTTTGAGTAAGTAAAAGCAGTAATGATGTTTTTTGTGATTGCTGTGCATTGTCTGCTCTTGTACATTTTCTTAACATCTCAAGTTGTCGACGGCAGAGGAATTCAAATTCTTACCCAGTGCAAGCTATAATTGCTCAGTCTGAGTGGTAATCTGTCAATACTACAAGAGTTAATTTGACTGAAGGTGGTACACTGTGTCTTGAGGTCCATTATCCAACCGTTTTTATGTTGTGGATCTGTACATGCATACGTGGCCAGTGAAGGGAGAGAAATACTTGGATGAAATTACTCTATGAAAAACAACTTTTTTCAGGTTATGCTGAAGCACTAAAACAAGACAAATAAAGATTTAATATTTCTCATGTTACAGAATACCAGGAAATCTGATGTTAGGCCATTAGACACAGATTAATTTGAGTTGCATGACCATGGTAGTGCATAAAAACTTCATTTCTTTTCTATCTTTATGTAAAAAGCTGGTTCTGGGTTACAGCAGGAGTAAATGAACAATATAAGGAAAAGAGACGCCTCTCTAAGCCCTATAAACTTTAATTCTCTCTTTGAAAATGAGGGTTTTTTTGCAAAAGCCTAAACTTTTTTTAGCTACCAGTAGAATGACTGCTAAAATATTTCAAGAAAGCTGATTTCAATGGCCTTTCTTAATTTGTGACAGAAATCAATTATAAATTTGTATCCTCAAAAGAAGAAAGCTACTTTAAATCAGTATTTTTATCAAGTCTAACACCCAAAATAATTGTAATTTCACTCAGCATAATTTTGCTAAAACATATTGATTAGTGATTATTTATCTCATGTAATAACAATTTCATATTTCATCAAAGAGTAGATGTTTGATGATATGTTTAAACCAGAGCACTGAAGTGAATAATGTGCAAGGTATCTGGCTAGAGCTGAAGTTGATGGTTATTTCCATCTCAGAAACAATATTTCAGAGAGACCTTTAAATCTGCAGATTTCCGTGGTGTCAAAGTTTATGGACTACTTTTCTATTCAATGAGAATGTAAATGAAGGGGGATAAGAAGGATTAAAGAAAATATTGATGTGGCCAGGACAGATATTGCACAGAGTTAAAAATGTCCTTGGAGATGAATGAGATTATATGGAAATCATATGTGAAATTACAATGAGATTTTCCTGAAAAATAGCAGATGTTTTTAATTTTACCTTTTTTAAAATCTCAAACCCTTCTGAAAAAAAAAGAAAAATGGTGAAATAATTTGGTAAGCATTGCCCAACACACAAAAATTTGAAAGAATTTATATTTGAAAAAGCATAAATAAAGTAAGTCGAAAGTGATGGTTCATAATTAAAATCTGCAAAGAAAATAATCTTTCAGGAGCTGCTGATTTTCTCTTTATTACCTTCATTATGTTTATTCAAATAAAATCAATTCTACCTACTGGGCTCTTGATTGGGGGATTTATCCAACATATTACTTTGACTCACTAGAAGCTGGAAGCGTTAGACATAATCTGAATATACTTATTAAATCATGCTTTTACAGAAATTTGCATAGAAAAATATTCAATTCTAAATAGCTTTCATCAGGAGACTGGAGTAGTCATTTCAGAAAAGACCAGGGTATCATGATATGTTATTAATATATTTCTATTAAGCCTTTAACTACCCGAGGAATGTTTTGCCTGAAATGTTATACATATAATTTCAGGAATATAAACCTGTACTTTTCTATATTTTAGTTCCTAATTTTGGCTTGTATAATAATGATAATCTGGCCATCCAAATGGTTTCTTGGAAAGCCTGTTCAGCCAGTCAGTATGAATACAATCTATTCACTGATTTTAAATGGAATTGGGCATTTTTAGAGCATAGTTTTCAATCATCTCTCTCAGGACAGAAAGTTTTTGAGATTCACACTGGCAGATCTTGGTGAACTCTGGATCCATGGACTGTAGCAGCTGCCTTGGTTTGCTCATGGCTGCTGCTCTTGGAAGGTCATGTGCTGGCCAGAGACATGATGATTCTTTTAGTCTCAGGGCTTTCAACACAGTTGACTTTACTCTTTGGTAGCACATTTTGGGGAATGGTTTTATTTCAGAGTTTCTAATTTTCATTAAAAAAAAATTGAATGTATAAAGCAATTAAAGACCTCTTGAATGTGAAAACTTTTCACTTTTTAATCTCTTCCAATAATAGGCTTTTTTGCTTTAATTCTTCTTTTGATATTTATGAGAGATTGATGATGAATATACAGGAATGTAATTGGTAAGATTTTGTTGTTTTCTTTCTGCTTTTTCTGCCCTTTTTTTGAAATAATTTCTGTGTCTCATTGTTCAAATGACAAGGTAATAATGAGTTCTAGGTTTTTTATCTCAGAAGTGGCTTTTGTGTTTCTGTGATTTAAAGTTCTTCTGAACTGGGAATAAAGAAGATCAGGATTTTTTAAGTGTAGAGGTTTATTGAAATCTTTAGAAACAAAACTAGAAATTGAACCTTTCTCAGAGCTCTTTCCAGTGCACTCAGACATGCTGAAGATATCAAATGAACTCCATCCAGGTATTTTTATTATCAGAAATTAGCTATAAGATAAAACCTGCTTATCCTAAATCGAGGTAATGTAGTAAAGCATCAGACCCAACTAGACAGACTCAAATTGCATTTCTAAGTAAATCAAGGTTTCTACCTTTATGAAATTGTTCAGATAAAATTCCCAAATTCAATACCCCCACAAAAATGAGCTTTTCTTGGCAAGAAAAACATGATTTTTTTCCCACAATATTTCTTGTTTGTATGAACATGTTGTAACCTGTCCTTTCTTATATACACATCCTAACCATTTTTTAATGTTCTAATGGTTATCCAGAAGAAAACACTTATTATTAGAAAATGACATGGAGATCTGTAATATAAAAACTATTATTGTGAAGAATGTGTTTGCTGTTTACAGGCCTGGCAGATAAGGCATTGGAGAGAAATCATCAGAATTCACTATTCAGATAGGTAGGGGGAAAAAAAAAAAATTCCAAGAGCTTCAAATTGCAAATACTTATAAATATGAGCAAAATAATTATGTTTTAACATACATACTATTGCCTGTATTGCTGCCAAAATAATTTGTAATTCTAATTCATTTCACATAACAAAGTTTATAGTCTTCAATTTGAACTATACTAGGTTTTCTTTGGAGTGAGACAGATTTTAGTTGTCTGAGCATGTTGGTCATAGGTAGCTATCACATTCATAATTATCAAGACTCATTAGTTGACTACACTTTCCAAAACACAGTCAGAGTTTACTTACATCATTAAAACAGAAGCTCCTTGCCAAAGTACAACACTCAAAAGGTACATGAAAATACACTGGCTGTTGTGCAAATTCCAGAATTTTAGTTCCAACCCAAGAGAACTTTACAAGGACACACTTTGTGACTTTTTATTGTCAGGTCCAAGAACTGAGTTCAGGAAGACTTTGAACTGACTGATAAAGTCTCTGACAGTAAGCCCTGCACCAGATGCAGAGCAGCTGAAAGGGCCTTAAGAGACCAAGAATTTTGGAGGAAGAGTGAGAACTCACAGTTGAAATAATTTGGAAGGAAAACCACTTTTGCAAGGGGTGAGATTCTGAAAAGCTCAAGTTGCAATTGTGTAGAAGTGTGAGATTTACATTGTTATTGTGTAGACCAGTAATCTATGTTGGCTGTCAAATGGATAGAGGAAGCAGAAGCTGGGCTGATTTCCAGTGGAAGTGTCCCAGAAGTTCTGGAGGTGCTTTTAGGAGGGTGGGCATTCACAAAAAGACTAGGATAATATGGATCCTTCTGTAACTGAGTCTTGTCCCTTTGTTTCCTTGTAAATCCTCTTTACTGTAAATAATTTCCTGTCGTTCTAAATAAAGTGAGTTGCAAATACCAGCACTCATGGATTAATCTGTGTGAGTTTCATTGCATTTTATATTTATACCCATTTTATTTGCCTAAATCTAAAAAAACTTGCTGCCCAATGAGTTACTTTCTGTAAATCCATGAATCCTTCCTGTAATTGATATGGTTTGCAGTTGTTTCATAGCCTTATGTGCTTTAAACTGATTCTCCACTTTCATCACTTGTAATAGATTTTTTACTTACAGGTAAGGTACAAGTAAGGTAATTCCAGCTGTGTCATCACTTAATTGGCCTACACATGGCTCTTTCCATGTAACGCATGTCATTTCAGTTTATTCAATCCACACTTTTAGCCTTTCTACCATAATCTTGTCTTATCTCAGCCATGCTCTAACCTCTTTCTCAGCATCCCTCCAGAAACATCTCCTCCAGCCTGACATACATGTTCCCAGAAGTTGAGGCCCATATGTCCTTTCTCCTTCCCAGTAAATCTGTGGCTGGAAATGTCCCTTTCTATCCCACCCTCCTGCTATTTCTCTTTTCTATTGCTCCAAGGGCAACTGTCTGTAGTGATCTGCCAGGTAAAATGCTTGTCGAATAATCAGCTTTTAGTTGCAAGCAGTGTCACTTGTAATGCCTCCAGTCGTGTTCCTGGTTTGAATGGAGAGAGGGTAGGGAGTCTTCATCTGAGCAAAGCAGGAAGGCCCCTAGCAGGTGCTCAACAAGAAGGACCCACTTCCAAGGCTCAGTCCTTTACAAAGGACAAGGTCTCACAAACAAATGACAATTGCTAAAATGAGGGTTAGGTTGAAAACATGAAAAAAGAAAAGTGTTCAGGGTTCAGTTATTCTGCTTCTCTTTAGACCTTCCCAAAGTTACCATCTCATTTCAAAAGTGTGGCTGAGTTCTATCAGATAATTTTAAATTTTTAAAGCATCGAACCCCTATCCATCCAGCACTGGCCTCAAAATAAATCCTCAGTAAAATTATTAGACAAACTGAAAACTTCCAGCCCAACCCCTCTCCTAGTTTTCTGTAGCCTGCAGGCTCTGAGGGATTCCAGGCTCTGGGTTTTCTTCCCTTTTGCACATAAAATAAATTAGTTCTTTTCACTAGATTTGATCAAAATATTACTAGGAACTGACTTCATTTTAATTGAATATATTCTTCTATGAATGAAAAAAGTGTGCGCAGATTTTTTTAAATTTTGCTGAGAATGCTGGGTTTTTTTCCAACTTGGCTTGAAAACAAACTAATCCAACAACAAATGACAATGTGAGAAGAATGGATTTTGCCTTCTCTCTTAATCTGTTGATTTTTTCCTGCTTTGTCCTCACAACCCTTATTTGTTTGCACTAAAAAGAGAGTGGATAATTTAAGCAGGGCGCTTTTAAAAGTCCTGTGCAGGGCCAGGATTCAGACCTGATGATCCCTTTGGGTCCCTTCCAACTCAGCTTGTTCTGTAATTCTGTGACACTTGCCTCTGGAGGATAAAAAGTTTTCTCACTGATAACCAGCAGAGGTTGAATAGGGCACATTAGATGAACCTCACTGGAAATAGATATATTTATATTTTATTTAAGCTTGCTGGATGCTTGTAAGTTTAGCACCATGAAAACCTGTATTTTAGCTCTGATTTTTGCAGAAGAGTCTAGTACTCACACTCATTCTTAGCTGCAATAGTAACAGTAAGTGTTTAAGAATTTACTGATGACATCCTTAAGCTGAAAAGGAAGCACTTCAGTGTCTTCTTTTTGTATTCTTTGTAATTTCACACTCTGTATTCTTTGTAATTTCTGTCTGATCTACTTTCACATCATCAGTGAAAAGGTTGTTTAGCCAGTATTACAAGTAAATTACCAAAACAGGCAGTAAAAAGTTTTAGGTGAGCTGGTAAATGACACAAGGTGCTAGCAGACTTTTAGGTATTTGAACTAAAGCATTTTTCCGAAAGAATTTTAATAAATACTGAAGCTTGTCAGTAATGTACCTAAAGCCTCATTTCAGCCTGAGAGACGGTCTCTGTTAAGCAGCCACTTAATACCCTTTGAATCATAGTTCAGGATCACAAAGAACTTGAAGTTATTACCAACTGGAAAGTGGTTATTGACTGCCTGTGGGTCAAACGTGTTGGTGGTCTCCTGTTCCTGACAGAGAAGAGTTCACGTCACACACATGTAGTCTGGGTCACACACACACATGCACACCGCCCCCTCTGCCACCTCTAACTATCAGAGCAGACACTGAACAGCTTCTTCCTGATGGCCTTACAGGAGAGAGAGGGATTGAGGTTTGTCAGGGAGTTCTTGCAAGAAAACTGCGACTCTGAAAACCAGAGTGTTACAAGAGAAATGTCCCTTGTGTAAAGGAAGGGAAAGAGTATATTCTTTGTTCCTGTGTCAGCTGCCCAACTTGGTCATTGCTAGCATTTCACTTTCACCCTGAAGAGCAGCTAATTGTTTATGAAATGGCCTTGTTATTCCTGCCCTAGTAACCTTGTCTGGAAGGCCACCACATGCCTTTATTATTCTCCAAAGGAAAACGTGTTTTCTGACATCTGTTCTGCATTTGTTTTCCTTTAATTTCCTCTAGTTTCCATCACCCCCTCCCCATATTGCTCATCTGTGCTGCTCTGCACAAGGTGGCACGAGCTCTGCTACTCCTACTACACTGTCTGTCCTCATCTTGATCTTTCTGTGCTTCTTCAGTCCTGCACAGTGGTCAAAAGGTACAAAAGGACAGGGAAGGGCACTGTGAAATTTCCTTCCCCCATCCCCCTCCTGAGACTTTACATCCAGGCTTTTACATCAGGCTTTACATCCTCTGAATTATGTGTTCCAGTTTAAGTTTGTAAGAGTTTATAATGAGAGCATTTTGAGGACAATAGCTCCTTCTCTCCTAACCTACCCTGGGGGTTCATTCTCCTCTTACACCTAGTGCCAGAGAGTGCAAAAGCACTGGCAAACCACAGTCTCTTTCCATGTCATTTTTTCAGCCAGCAATAATGAACATCTACTGCATCAGTTAGTGAGGTTCTAAAAGCATTAAATGGTTTTGCAAGTGTAAGTGACCCAAATGTCCTTCTCAGTAAAGGAGCTTTTAATGTTGGCCATGATCTTTTTCAGCCCTTTCAGATTTCATCTAATAACCAATCTAAGAGAATGACCTGGCTGTTCCCCAAGGAGGATCTGAGCACCTATTAGGTGACATTTCTTCAGCAATAGTAGTTAAGTGGCTGACAATACTGCCTGCCCTCTCCCAGCAGTGTGAGCTCCAGCCCTGGCCATCCTCTGCCCTGAGCTAGTATAAGTGTTTGAGTGGTCATATCACAAATCTGATTTTGGAGGGTTTTTGAGACAGGAAGAGGTTGGAGGAAGGTTTTACAAAAGATCTGGTCTATTAAGGGTGACACAAGCTCTCATGCTGGCATTTGGAAGAGGGTGGTAGGTAAATGGGAACACACAACACAGCATGAGGACAGTTTCCACCAGCTTGAGCAGGACCTTCTAGCACTACAGGCTTAATTCTGGGTTTATCTCAGTGGGCATAAAAAAAAAGGTACAGATTTAAGATGAAAGGAAAAGTACCTTTTTCACTCCATCTTGCAACAAGAGAAAAGTGAAGGTGGATAAAAAGAACAAGAAGATTTATACGCATTGTGTTTGTCTATTTCATGAGATTGCCCATGGCCTCACGAATGCAGGTTATCCCAATGAGACTGTGGTCACACCTGCAGAAATCTTGACTCTTGACTCAGCCTGTAAGTCTACTTAACCTCCCAAACCTATCTTTTGGGCTCAGCCTACCCAAGGTCACTCAAGGGGCGTGTCCATGAAACTGAGGGAGGTGTGACCATTTCTCCAGCCTAACTCACACTTTGCCTGGTGATGGGAGTTGTTATGGGCTCTTAAATTAGCCTGTCCATGCCTCTATTCCCACAGGCTTTAGCAAAAAAGGCTTTAGCAACAAAGACCATGTTCTCAAGAAGTAGGTAACCTTTCTTCTTTTACAGTCAATGAGGCAGGTTAAGTACTCAAGTAGTTTTACTTCAGAACAGGTGCACTCAAAATCTGTCTGCCCTTAGGGAATAACACACAATCTTCCAAATGGTTCCAGAATTGCTTCATAATCTCTAATTTATGAAAGCACTATACATCTGGCTTTTCATGGGGATAGTTGTAAAAATGCTACTTCATTTTTGTGATGATTTAAGCTGGTAGCTTGATATAGTTGTATAAAATGGCAATCATTTTTCTTTTCTTGTTTCTTTTGGCTGAGATCTATTGTTGGTTTCTACAGAAAAGCTACAGGACTTGGCAATGCAGAGTCAATTGATGTCCTGAATATATTAAATGATAAGAGACAGCACCTGGATGATTTTATGATTTTTATGGTGCTCTGCTGACAAATAAAGGGGGTGACATAGAGAGAAATATAGCATTCCAGATCTCCAGACAGGTTCTTACTGGCAGGATACACAAGGTTTCAAAGCAAAAGTTCTCTGCATCCATCACAATTTGCTTTTGAGACAAATCCTGTATCTTCCTGAGGTCCCCTCCAAGTTCTTTGGCTTTTTCTTGTTTTGCTACATTTAATCTTCTGGGCTCTTTGCTGCTGCATATCACATGTCCTCAATTATGTTTGTCAATGCTGAATTTTATTTACTGCATAGCAGCCTGATTTCAGAGGAAACCCAGTTCCTTTTTCTACTCACTCGCTTGATATAATCAGTGAATGCAGCTTGCATACTGTTTTCCATCTGTTTCAGTCATTTATATAGATTAAAAGCAGCAGAAGTCCAAGTAATGGCTTTGTGGGGAGGATTCCCCACATTAGGGTGGCTTGCTTTTTACAAGCCCTCGGATTTCACTTGGTTTGTTTACTCTTTCTGGTCTGTACGTTCACCACTTGCATGTTAATAGTTTTGAAGAAGATTCCTCTCCAACACCCTCACAGCCTCATCTGAAATATCAGACAGTACTGGTTGCTTATTCTCTTTTAAAACTCAGAAGTTTGTGTTTCATGAAAAACCATTATCCTTTTTTCTTTTCTTAGTGAGAAATTTTCTTATAAGATTATAATAAATTGATCTCAATGAATTCCTAATGCACACCTCTAATGCTATTTTGCTGTTATAATATTTGGAGATGAGTATTACTGTTAAAATCTCATAAATGCTTAATCTCTCTGAAAGCCTTGCAGCTGGACAATTGTCATTTCAGGAACAATTCCGTCACATCAGTGAATACACTTTACCTTCCCATGTCATTTCTTCAAGTTCTTGTGCCAGAGGCTTTGGGCTGTATTTTCACACATTTTCCTAGCCTTCATGTTTCAGGTGTCAACCTTACCACTTTATATTAAACGTTATATAAAACTTGATTTGAAAGAGCAGGTGAATTATTAATCCAACTCTTTTCACTATCACAGGTACTACTCCTTTCTCCATTAACAATTCAACAAGAAGAAATGGCTTAATATAAATTAAAGCTGAACATTTTCTCCCATTCCTAGAGAGTGGCAAAGCTGTGTATGATTTCAGAAAATTGTGTCACGAAAATGACAGATTTCAGAAAATTTGTCATAAAAGAATAGTACTGTGTCTTACCTCTGTTGCAAATGCTTACAGTAGTTAGATGTGTATTCAGGTTGAAGAACTGTCTTTAATCTGATGATCATTCTTCTCTTTTTCATCATTTCATTTTGATTGAATTGAAAGTGTTAACACATTTTTCATGTGAAACTTAAATATAGTTGTGGCCCTTAAGGCAATAAAGTGACAGTGTTAGATAGCTGACAGATACTGGCAAGCTGAGTAGTGCCTAGAACCACAGAGTTGTGAGGAAAGAGAAAAATTAGATTTTTTTTTTAAGCAAGTTGCATGGCGCTGGGGTTGTGTGTGTAAGAAACATTAGTTCTTGAAACAGCAGTGAAGATGAATATTCTCACTGCAGAGGAGAAATATTTCCATTCATAGTTCCTTTTTTTGCTTTGCCCAAACCTTGTAATGTGCAGAACAGGCCAAAAGATGTCTTAAACATACTTGGGATATAGTGGGGTTAAATATCAAAATTATAACATTACCACATGAACTAGCTAGGTCTGTCACCATTCAAGACCTAAAATCATAGAATCTTTACGCTTGGAAAGCACCCTTAAGACCCAGCTGTCAATCCAGCACTGCCAAGTCCACCACTAAACCATGTCCCCAGGTGCCACATCTACACATCTTCTAAATACTTCCAGGGACAGTCACTCCACCATTTTTCTGGGAAGTCTCTTTCAATGCTTAATGATCTTTTCAGCAAAGAAATTATTCCTGATGTCCAATCAAAACCTCCCCTGGTGCAACCTAGGGCCATTTCCTCTTGTCCTGTCCCTTGGTACCTGGGAGAAGAGACCAACCCCACCCAGCTCCTTTCAGGGAGCTGTAGAGAGGGATGTAGAGAGGCACATCTGGAGTGCTGTCTCCCCTGGGCCTCCTTTTCTCCAGGCTAAACAGCCCCAGGTCCCTCAGCTGTTCCTCATCAGACTTGTGCTCCAGACCCTTCCCCAGCTCCACTGCCCTTCTCTGGACATGCTCCAGCCCCTCAATGTTCTCTCGTACTGAGGGCCCCAGAACTGGACACAGCACTCGAAGTTCAGCCTCACCAGTGTTGAGTACAGGGGGACAATCCCTGCCCTGGTCCTGCTGGCCACACCATTTCTGATCCAGGCCAGGATGCCATCGGCCTTCTTGGCCACTTGGGCACACACTGGCTCTTCCAAGGCTCTTTTCCAAGGGCAGCTTTCCAGGCACTGTTCCCCTAGCCTGTAATATTGCATGGCATCTTGGTGACCCAAGTTCAGGACACCTGACACTTCACCTTGCTGAACCTCTTACAATTGTCCCCAGCCCATTGGTCCAGTCTGTCCAGATCCCTCTGCAGAGCCTTCCCACCCTCCAGCAGATCAACACTCCCACACAGCCTGGTGTTGCCTGTGAACTTACTGAGGGTGAGTGCACCTCAGGCATCTTAGTCCATGGGTAGTAAAACAGGCATTAAAACAGAAACTTGCTGGCTTTGGTAGAATATTTTTGGAATTCACAGGCATGTAAATTTGGGTACAGCTTCAAGATTTATCACTGGAACTAAATGTTGTGGCAAAAGCAGATGGAATAGTACCTCTATAATACACATGTGAATAAGAGATTTTATGTTAGCTGTTGCCTTAGGAGTCTCCCATGACCCTTTACCAAACACCAGTTTTTGACTATTGCCAGGCTATCTGGCTTCCAACAGGAGTTACTACAAAGTAAAAATTGCTTTTAGCATGTGAAAAACCTGGTAGCATCTGCTCTGAAAAAGATCAGCCTAATTTATTGCTCTTACTTAGACCAACTCTTAAAGCATTGCAGTAGATCAAGGAAAGGTTTTTCAGTCAATTATCATCCTTTGAAGGCCTGTTACAGTGTCTATAAATCTGTTTCTTAGTTGCTCAGTTAGAGCTGGAATTACTTACCATACCAGATGAACTCTGAAATCAGAAGATCAATTGCACATTCCCAAGAGGATTTTTTCTGTCTTATCTTTTCTATTTCTCTGAAAGACATATAAGATTTCACATATTCAAAACTTATATTTGTCTCATCACCTACTGTATCAACTGAAAACTCTAGGGAAGATAATGAAGCACAGTTTGGTTTATACTTATCAATCTGGCTTTTCCATGCCTGAAATCAACTGCCTGTGGAAGAAAAGCCTTGTTTCTCTTCAGTAAAGAGATTTTTGATATTATGGACAATGTGTTATGTCCCAAAGATTATCAGGAAATGCTGCCATATCAATGTGTTTCGTTCATTCTCCATTTCAATGCATCTTATACAGAAGGACTAACCTGCCGAAATGGCATAAAAACAGTGTGGAAGATCCTTTAGCATGAAAGAGATACAAGGGAGTTGTGGATAATGTGTAATAACCTAAAAACCTATGTTTCATCATTTTTAACCAAAACATTGCAGAAACTGTCAATGCAAATATGACACCATTCTACGAATCTTGTCTGGCCTTGTGTGTAACTGGAGGATGACCTTATAAAGACACAAAGCAGTGAGTACCTAAGAATTTCCAGAATATCTTCAAAGCATCGAAATAAATGCCTAGACTGTGCAATGTTAGCTTCACAAGATCCAACAATTCAAATAACAAAAAAGGAGGAATCACAGTATTTTCAACAGAACAATGTTGCTGAAGAAATATTAAGAAATTCTAACTCCTAGTAGCTTGGACACCAGATCCTGTCAAAGCCCCTCAGTATGTTTCAGATGACACCAGTCAGAGGAAGGCAGCTGACATGCTGGAGGACAGATCTGCTCTTCAGATGGATCTAGGGAGACTGGAGAAATGGGCTGATGGAAAACTCAAGGAAGTTCAAAAAAAACCTGATGGAACTTCACCAAAGACATGAAGGAAGATCTGCAAATGGTAGGGAAAAAAGCCATGTGGTAAAACAGCCTAAGGCAGGAGCTTTGCAAGAACGGATCTGGGGACTGGTGGAGAGTGACTTGGGATTGAACTGTATGAGTAGGCAGTGGGGTGGATTGAGAACTGAATGGCAGATGCCACAGGGTTGTAATCAGTGGTACAGGTTTGAGTTGGAGGTTCAGTACTGGGCCTGGTATTGTTTAACTTATTCATCAGTGCCTTGGATATAGGCAATCAAAGATGGGATGAGTGGTTGATACTCCAGAGTGTTGTGAAGCCCTTCAGAAGGACCTCAACAGGTTGGAAAGATGACCAGAGAGGAACTGTCTGAAATTCAAAAAGGCAGATGCAGCATCTTGTGGTCTTGCACCTGGGAAAGAATGTGCAGCAAAGATGGGGGAAAGCCAGCCAAAAAGCAACTCCATGGAGAAGGACCTGAGGACCTGGGGACAACAAGCTGTCCATGAGCCAGCAATGTGCTCAAGAAGGCCAAGAAGGCCAATGGTATCCTGGGGTGCATTAGGAAGGGGATTGCCAGCAGGTTAAGGGAGGTGATCCTGCCTCCTACTCTGCCCTAGTGAGGCACATCTGGAGTGCCGTGTCCAGTTCTGGGGTCCTCAGTACAAGGGAGAGCATGGAGCTCCTAGAGCAGGTCCAGTGGAGGGCACAAAAAATTTGATTAAGGGACTGGAGCATCCCTCTTATGAGGAAAGGCTGAGGGAGCTGTTCTGCCTCAAGAACAGACAACTGAGAGACGACCTCATCAATGTCTATCAGTGTCAAGAGGATGGACCAGTCTCTTCCCAATGGTTGCAAGCAAAAGGACATGAGGCAACAGGCAGAAACTGATGCTCAAAAGTTCCACTTATACACATGTTCTGAAGAACTTCTTTACTGTGTGGGTGACCATGCACTAGAACAGATTGACCAGAGAGGCTGTGGAATCTCCATTGCTGGGGATATTCAAGAACTGTCTAGGCACAGTCCTCTGCAATGTGCTCTGGGATGACTGTGCCTGAGCAGGGAGGCTGGATCAGATGACCCAGTGTGGTCTCTTTCAATCTGACCTGTTCTGTGATTCTGTGAGACTGAAGCTGCAGTGTGCCCCTGCTGCAGGGAAGAGCAGCCACATACTGGACTGTACAAGAAAGAATGCAGCCAGCAAGTCAGGTTAATATTCGCTTACTTGGCACACGTGAGACTACATCTCTAGTACTGCATCCAGTTTTGGGCTCTTCAGTACAAGAATGACAGTGATGAGCTGGATTGGATCCCACGGACGACCCCCAAGAGGGTCATTAAGCCAGAATCCAAGATGTATAAAGGAAGGCTGAAAGAACTGGATTAGCTTAGGCTGGAGGAGAAACAGTTCAGGTGGATCTTACTGCTGTCTGCAACTCCCTAATGGGAGAGTATAGGGAAGATAAAGTTCTTCTCAGAGGCAAACAGTGAAAGGATATGAAACAAGGGAACTCAAGTTAAAGTGAAGAATATTTTGACTGCATATAAGAAAAGCATCCTTCATTCTTCACAACAAGGGCAAAAAACCACTGGAACAGGTGCCCAGAGAGGCTGTGGAGTCCTTATCCTTAGGTATACTCAAGCTGAACCAGACATGGCTCTGAACAGTGTGCCCCATGGTTTCCTTTGAAGCTTATCCATTCTGTGATTTTGTGTTTCTCAGAAGAGCTGTGCTGGCCTCACTTGCAGAGGGGCCTTCCTTTATTACATGTACTTGTAACCTCTGTTGGAGGTGGAGTCTTTGAAGGATTCCCCCAGTTGTTGTCTTACTATTGGGTAGGTGTCGTACAAAAGAAACATTTTTGGGTTTCTTTAATTTTATGTTCCTAGTCAGTTTTTGGAAATCTACACTCTGGGCAAAAGACAGAGAAGAGACCCTCATGATCCTGGGGTCCAAGACAATCACTTCTAATTCAGACTGCTTGTGTGATGCTGGGATAGTTAATGTGACAGATTTTCAAGTGATGAGTAATTTTAGGCTACTTTTATGGAAAAATAATCATCAGTCCTGGTTTTCAGCTAACTGAAAAATTTGGATTCTCTCAGATGCTAAAAGCCGGGCTCTCCAAAATCCCTAACCTTCCAAAAAACCACTGGTCAGTTTGAAAAATCCTTTAATCTCTTGACTTCTTCTGCATAATATAAAAGGTGGAGAGTGGGGGTGTTTTTGTTTTGTTTTGTTTTGGTTTTTTGTTGTTGCTGGTTTCTTTTCCTCCCTTGTATTATCCTTTTGTTATCCTTTGTAAGCCATAAAAATCTTGGATTTCTACACTATGTTCCAATTGCAGATTTGGACTACATCAGCAGTGGATCAAGTCCAGAGAGGCAATGAGAGACAAATCAGCATGGGAAAATCTCTCCTCCTTCCCATTCTCCAGGGACAAGTTCCAAAAACACATGGCTTCTGGCTGTCAGCTCTCTTTTGGCATCTGTATTCCAGCTGAGAGCTTGTTTGGCCTTGCATGCTTTGATGCAGTAACAACACAGCCCACATTTCTGCTGGTTAATCATTTGGTCATTCTGTATTTTAACCAGCTGTGATCATGAGCTATTTTACCCTGCAAAGATTAGAGATGTCACTGTTCATCATCTTCATATTCTTCACTCCCTTTGTATGATGGCTGAGGGTTCTCATCCTAGCAGGTGCTGAGGATCCACATCCCCACTGAGGATAGGGAGGGGTGCAGATGTCTGGCTACACTCAAAATCAAATATTATCCCCTCATCCTTTCAAAGACCACAATAAGCATTTTTTTAAAATGCAGTTCACGAGGAATTATGCTCTGAGTCCAATTTTATCTTAGGAGTAGGAATCCCCTAAGATAGTCTCTAATTTGTGCTTCAGTTTTAGCATTTGGGGGCTGCAGCCCACTGCTGGCAGATGGCAAATGTCAGCCAAACGGCATTCCCTGTGTGACTCATGCACTCTCTGGAGCATGAGACAAGTAAACCTCTGGATAAACTGTGCTGATAAACTGTTGCAGCTTTTTCTATTTCTTCAGAACTATTTCAGTAATTCTCACTACTTGTTTTAGTCACTGTGATGGAAGCTGCTAGCAGTGTTATGGTAAAACAGAGAAGTTCAAGCTTCCTCCATGGAAATGGCAGTATAGTCCTTCAAGGAATTCCCCCTGCAGCCAAATGAATGTTGAATGCAAGGTGAGGTTTTTCTAATCTAATAATAATAGATAATAATTCCTAATAATGAGTGAATTCTGACATAAGCAATTGAACTTTTGTAAACAAAAAACACATATTCAGTGTCATCTTGTTGATCCTTTATTCATAACAATAATCTCTTCTCTTCCAGAATACACAGGTTAATCTTTTCTCTTCTATTTTTTCCAAAGTGACTGGTTTAGCTCTTGACAACTGAGCTAATTAAATATTTTTCTAAAGAGAAACAAAGCCTGTAAATCTGTAAATAATATAAAAAGCCACAGTATATTCTGTGTGCAAAGTAGAAAAGCATGTATCAAAATATCTGTCTCTCCCAGAGCATCTATAAAGAATCATCTGTCATGAGAACAACACTTTCCCCCTGAGAAGCACAGAAAAATGCCCATCATTAAATGTCATTCACTTGAAGTCTTTGTTTAATACTTTGGCTAGTTTTAGCTGCAATAAAAATCACTTTTTTGGACTATGTTTTTCTTTCTATTTTTTTTCACACTCAGAGAGGCCTCCTTTCTACACTGAAGGAACTGTGATATAGGAGGGTGGCTGTAAACGTAATCTAAGTTATCTGAAGAGCTTGATGATACAGTATTATCAGGCTGATAGTGAGGGAGGAGTGAACATGGCCTCGAGAGGAGATGCAAGGGAGGACGTTGAGAACTGCAGATTCTGTTCTCTTTGCATGTGGGTTTACACAGGATTTATGCTTTGCAATAATCAGTCATCATGCCACAAGAGACGGCAATTGCTGGCCACTTGTTCAAGAGACACCTTGAGCTGATGCCTCAACTCTGATGAGGATAGCACCTAAATGGGCCCCAGAGAGGGCTGTTGGGTATGAACACTGCTCATTGCTCTAAATCAGAGATATTTCTGTGCTGAACAGGAAGCACTTCTTGCCTACTAAACCTGCAGTGGGAGAAGGTGCTGGAAGAGATGCGCCATGTTGCCCGCCCTAAGAATGAGCAATAAAAAGCTAAATTATGAACCTTGCTTCTTCAATCATTCTTTACTGATTTGTAAAAAACCCAAACCATTTTGGAAGGCACAGCCATGGCTATAAAGACCTTGGCATGGGTTTGGAAAGATATTTAGTCCTTTCATCTCCCTGAGAGAAAATAAATCTGCCAGGGACAATAAAGAACTAGCTTTAATTTTTAATCAATATTCTCATGTTTTCTGTCTGTCATATCAGTAAAACAGCAGGAAAAATGACCTTTTTTACATAGCTGTTTTTGGACAACCTCCCTCAGAAAGCTCCTAAAAGATCAGAGTCAGCATTTTGGGATTTTGTTGAACCATGGACAAAAAAGATGACCATAATAAAGAAGCTGAACAACAAGCCTGCCTGGACAGGCTGAGGACAGGAGGGGAGGAGGACACACTGTCCTCCTGATGTTACTCATCTTGAGGTATCCCCTTCTGGCCTCTCCTGATTTCTTTGCTGTTATTTTTGCAAAAAAGAAAGGGCAAAAAAGTAGCACAAGAGAAGGCACCTGAAGGAGCCTGCAGAAGGGAAGATAAGTGAGCAGTGTACACTTTAATATAATAATGAACTTCATTACCTGCCAAAGAATGCTTGCGTTTGCTTGTAATAGTATTCAGAAATGTTTCTTCTCTCCTTTTCAAAGGAGCTGTACATGCCTATACATATTTAAAACACCAGTTGTAACATTTTGTGTTTCACATTTTGATTGATTTGTAAACACTAGTTCGTTTTGCTGTTTATGGCAGTGTTGAGAGTGCATATTCTAAATCAGGGTTAAAATATCTTAAATTAACTACTCTCTTTAAAAAATAAAGGGCTGTTGAAGAAGGTTTTGAGTATACGTTTGAGAAAGATCAGTGCAAAGATCAGGTTTTCCATGGAGGATAATGCCTCTTAGATGGTCGTGGCTCTCACCTAGCCAGCTTGAAGTGCAGACAGATTGAGCTCATATCAGCTCAAATCTACCTTGCTCTCTCCTGAATACCACTAAGAGTTTTGCTTTTTCCCCTTTTGCATGAATGCTTTATTATATGTCTGTACAGTGTTGGTTTTTCACCAAAACACATAAGGTGATTCTGATCTGCTGGTGACAGTGATCCCTGGCTGGAGAACTCTTGCAGCACTGGGCATGAAAGGTGCAGGGAGAAGTAAGAATAAAGCAAAGCTTCACAAAATAAAGTTTTGAGAAGAAAAATAGGCAGGTCTGAGCTAGTTTGTTTTGGAATAGAGGAGATGGAAGCAGGATGTGTAACAGTTTTGCAATATGTACAAGACTTCTGTAAAATGAACTGTGATCATTTGCTTTTCTTCTCTCTGAAGGGAAGACCAAGAAGTCAGTGCCTGTGATTTTTAGCAGAGGATATTTCTGGAAACATGGTACTGAAATGACATAACCCTAGAGAAATTAATATATAGGAATATGTTTCTCAGGAAATCTTAAAGCATTTCTTTCATGGAAAAAATTTAAGAGCAATCTGGAGGACTGCTGCTCAGTGGTGCTCCAGAAACCATGCATGGACTTTCAGATCCAGGCTGGTTTTACCTTGCAAAGATTCATTGAAGAAAGACATTTATCTCAGCATAAAAACATGGAGTTGATTTTTTTTTTCCTAATAACAAGTCATGGAACTGTGCTTTGAAATATATCCTAGGGTGTACATGTGCTTTTACTTTATCAGAAACATCCAATGCTTTTTTTTCCTAGCCCCAAGGAAAGCATCTGCTGCTGTTGTGAAAGTCTGTGGCGGCTTGGAGGAGAGGTGGACAATCATCTTCCATTTTAGAGAAGCATGCAAACTCCCCTCAGTATTTTTAGCTGCAGAGTATGACAGAATTAATTGTTGGGGGTTTTTTATTATTTCATACTTGAGGTAGAATAAGCAACATAAATCTTCATTGTAGTACTAGATGTACTTTGCAGCTCTTTCCTACTCATTTCATGATAACTTTTCCAATCATAACTTCAGCATCCCATTAGAGAGTAAAGATTGATGAAATGGGAAGGGAATCATAAAAACAAGCAGAAAATACATAATACTATAAAGAAACAAGATACTCCTATTGGACTCTCATAAGGAATGAAGGAACACAATAAGCCTCCCATGAGGGGATACTTTATTTTTCCATTTTGATGCCAGTCAATAACCATTATGTGTAGAATTCAAAGATTATAGATATGGTTGTGTTTATTTCTATGGCCCCCTCTTCTACCATCAGGTGACACCTGTGTTCCTATAAGAACTAAAAGCTTTCCCTACAAGAAGCTTGATGTGACTTCAGCACCTTGGCACTTTGTTCTCTGCTTCTCGTTATTTGTTATTTCCTTTTGGAAAGTATCTAGCTGTTTTGCTTGACAGGATAAATCTTCAAATTAAGGACAAAGACCAAGCAGTCAGAAGCATCCTTTAGAGGATCTTGAGAGTATTTGCCTTGAAACACCACAAAGATTGCCCAGTTTGGAAGCATACTCCCTAGATTGTCAGTAAAATTTTCAGAGTGTTTTATTGGAAATAAGACTGCTAAAGAGGAGTAAGTATTTTATAGCTTTCACAGAAGTGAAATAGAGTGAGAAACTTAGAGCAGGTAGCCAGAGCCTTTTAACATCTCTGTCCAGTCAATAGTTCTCAGGGATTTGGCAGTAACCTTAAATTACTACTAACAGCCCATACAAATCCAAAGTAAACAGAATTTAGCAGAAGCACAGGAACTGAACAGAGAGAAGACAATGTAGCAACTGCTGGCATATTGCTAGAATTTGCAAACTCTCAAAGAGGCTCACTTAAAAGTGGCTTTTCTATTGTGTCATGAACCATGCAGTTGTCTAGATCAAGGGCAGCAAAACAATCTGACACAATGGGTGTGATTTTAATGAGATTTCTTTGCATGTGTATTTACAAAGACCCCTGTTTTTCTTTAGGAACTGAGGCCCATGAGGCCTCTGCAGTTAGCTTATTTTAAAATGTACAAGGAATTGTATCTAAGGCAACCTCACAGTCAAAAGTTGTTTGAGCAATTCCACAAGGATCTTCCATTTTCATTAGTAGTCTGAGTATTTGAAGTGTAGCCAAACTGCTTCTATGTCTTGTTTTTTCTGAAGATTTGTGTGTGCATTTCCACTGTAACAAACTGTGAATAGCCCAAGCTTTACTCACTGACTTGAATAGCCATTTTTAATTATATAGTTGGATCTAGGTGCCAGTTTATGGCATGTGAATTTCTTCCTCTAATTTCATGTGATCCCCTACTAGTGTCCAAACATACTCTCTGTTGGTGAGATAGCTATAATATGTATGTTGATCTTACCAAAAGTGTTTAATTCTATATGATCTCCTGAACCTGGGAATACAGATTTCCTCTGTCCCCCTGAAGGACTCATTATTCACCATCTGTTGTAACTGTGCTGCAAAATTTAAAGGTCATGCATCTGCTAAAGGAAGATCCTAGACATAGCTGTAGGTGCTGGGGTTTTTTGAGTGGTGAATGATATTTGCCAGGGCACAACACTGATAAGAATGAACTCTTGACAACTACTTTCACGAGTTCTTACATCTTGCTTGAAATATCTTCTTCGTCTCTTTATGATGATGAATGGATACTCAAGCAAATTAAGGAGATTTACTAAAATTTCCACCAGGAGAAAACAAAATCGAAAAAGGTAAGTGCATACAGCCTTTGTTTTACAGTAGAAGGGATGAGTCTGCTCATCTGTATAAGCTGCTTCATTTAGGTGAGCAGTCTGAGCTGTTCATCCAGGATCTCATCATACATACTGGAGGAGATAAGTACTTTCAAGAGGTGAAGCGTCTTATTCTAAGGAAAGAGTTTAAGTTGGTAGACACAACATAAAATAAACAAACAGTTTTGCAAGAGATGCCAAATCTATACCTTGTTCCAACATCAGATAATCTCTCTGTTCCTTTGAGAGAGACATTGTCTTGGAGCAGGAATAAAAGTCTCCCAAATACATAAATTTTAAAGAGCCTTGATTCTTTATTTCCCTGGAAAGATGATATACCTGAAATTAGTTTTCACATGGTCTAGGGATATTATTTATGTGCTCCTGTGTTCCTCATTCATTAAAGCCATCCTGAGATGGCAGTGATACATTCAACTAATCTTTTGCACATGGAGTATGTAACATACAGTGATTTCTCCATGCCAATACTTTTTGTCTATTAAGGGTGGTGGCTGACAGGACTTTAAATCCTCAATAGTGATTGAAAGAGTTTGTGACCATTTCAAGATGTCTCGTACTTTGAGCTCATCCTGCATGCTAATGAGTTGGAGGTCTCACTCCTGAATGGAAAACACATCTGAAAATGTTGGTCCGAATGTCTGGATGACTAGACAGTTCTCACCATCATGTGATCTCTTGATATACAATGGCAATATCATCTTTCTTCCTACCTCATCATCTTATCATGGGATTTGAATACAGTGCTTTGAAAGACTGATTGTCTTGGGAAAGGAAATGAATTCATGAGGCCTATTTGTGTGCCTCAGTCACTTCTCCCTCCAAAGAATGCTTGGACCTGTTGGGCCACTTCAATCCATGTTGAAAGGTGGTTATAAGTCAAAGAATGGGATCACCTTTATTTTGTGAGAAAATATGTCTGTCTGGAGGGAAATTAACACTCAAATAGAAGCTTAATTTGGTTCTAGAAAGGACAAATTTAAGGTACTGCAGGCCAAATTGTGAGATGCCCTTTAGCAGAGTTGCAGTAGGAAAGGTCACAGACTTTCCTCCTTGCAGTGGATAGTTTCCTGTTTTCCTTTAGCTAGGTCACATTGCCTGTCAGTGTTGGCTGTGATCCCTCACTGACTGGCTGATGCACGCTAAAAGCTCACTTTTAGCCCTCAGTGCTCCACCAGTAATCAATTGTCTGAGCATAAACTTAGACCAACAAAGCATCGTATTACATGAGCTGTGCAGTACACTTGGCATCATCAGGGCTGTACTGCTGAGGCAATGTAGACAAAAGTCAATTCTAATCTCAAATTTGCAGCCAGAGGTTTCTCCTTTTGACCCACATCCTAATTTTGTGCTTGCACATTTGACTCAAAAGATGACACGTTATTTTGGCAGGCTGCCCACAGTATAAGTAACAGAGACCTCTTTGAATATCTGCCCCTTCTCCCTGAACTAGTTTTAGTTAATAACAGAATTACCAGAAAATGCTTTTTTGAAATAAAAACATTCATAAATGCAGAGGCAAATTGTAAATAGCTTTGAGAAGAAATAAAATGTAAAGGGAAGAAAACATTAAGATATATTTTGCAGTTTTCAAAATGGAGCGTTTTAACTTGTCATGATGAAAAGATGTTTTCTTTTATGAAATTACCTTACTTAAGAAAAAGAGTCATTTTAGATATCCAGAAAGCAAAGTAGGCATTTCGTTTTCAGCTAAACATTTTTGCTTTAGAATAATTTTTGTATTATTGTAGCTCTGTATTTTTCCACAGAAATGGAGCTTAAAATTTCACTATGCCCATGGCTCTACTATTCTGATGGTAGGTATTTACTCAAGGTAGAAGCCAATTTAGGAAATCTATATGGACATTTTTTAATAAATAAAGGACAACATGCATGAAGTAGAAAAGAGATGATGAAATTGTCATGTCCTAGCAAATTAGTCTCTTCAAGGAAAAACTTGCTAGAGTAAACAGAAATCATTAAGTATTAGTATACATATTTTTGAATCCCTTGTGTCCCTCAGAATGTGTGGTTAGCAGCACGTTAGTGCCAGTGGCCACATTGCATGGCTGACTACAGATGTGAAGTATTTTAATTAAGCTGTTACAAGGTAAATAGCTTAGTTATGCATTTAACAATCTGTAGCTGGATTTTTGTTTTACTGTATGAGGTATATGCAACTGAAATTAATACATTGCTTTTGAAGGAAAAACATGAACTGGGTAGGCACTGTTTTCAGTCAATTAATGAAGGTGAACTTTTAACTTCTGCAAGCAGCATACCAAATATAGGTGAAGGTGAAGAGAAGAAAATTTTCTTTAATGGAGTATGCATATTAATCATGTCAAATCATATTCTATTCTGATACACCCATCTTCTAGGGATGAAATAATGCAGCTGGATTACAAGACATTCTAACAATTAGTGACTGTATTTTTAATTTTAAATGCTCTCATTGGAATTAAATTTAAGTTGTGAAGTGTTGAGCAAAGTTGTCATCCACTGGGGACTGTAATGAGAGGGCAATGCCTCCTTTGAGCTTACAACATAGGGAAAAACTGTATCCTGAGAGTTTTGAAAAGCTGTTAAAGGAAGAGGCTTGGGGCTGGCTGTGGAGCTTGAGTACATCATCTCATGTGCTGTGCCACACCACCATGGTCTGACTGGTATGCTGGGTCCCTTCTACTGGACAGAATTATCATAGTAGTTATACCAATCTCTTCTACCAAAGAATTAAGTGGTGCCCAAGTGGGAGGACTGGCACTGGAGCCAGCCCAGTGAGCAGCTGTTAGAAGGATCCCTGGCATTAGGACAGGCTTGGCTTGATTAGATTTGGCCTGGACTAGTCAGCACTTACCCAGTTCTTGTGGGCAGGAATTAGCAAGAACCAGAGCCCAGTCCCAAAAATACTCTGGGTGTAGTTCACCTGTTTTGAAGGACAGCAGCCTAATAATATAAAGAACTCATTTCTAGAGCAGTCTTTTGAAAACGTTTGCTTTACCTTCAATGGGTGTGTCCAGACTGAGGAGGTATTTTTCATCAGTAATACGTGACAGAAAATTTGAAGTGTTATAAGAATAATATCTACAATGGTGCATAGATCATGATTACTCATATAAAGTTATCCCAGATAGTCCTCCAGGGAGATCATTTTCTGCACTGAAGCAATATGGATGGCTTTTCCAAACCCCTTAATTTTTTTAATAAACTCTTTAATACCGTGATTCTGGTTCACCTCATAATCCACAGAAACATCCCTTTCTGCTTTGGTCTTTCCAAACATTTGCCTTCATGTAATGTCAGAAAGCCTTAATTGTGTGGCAATGATTTTCAGAATGATCATGAAGATGGTTGACAGTGTCAAGCAATTTAGGAGATACAGGAGTGAAAACATTTGCTTGTAAAGATTTTACCCTCCATATCAGAACAGAACTAGTCTGCTGTCTTCAGGTTTTTAGCATTCTTATTTTCTCGTTCTACTGCTGTCATGCATTTACCTCTCCCTTGGGATTAAAAGAAACCTACCCATGAACATAACTGTTTCCTGAAGTGCAGGGTTGTCCTCCCAATCTCATTATTTACCCTGCAATATTGTTTTTTAGTACCCATTGGATGGCTGCGAGCAACTTGAGATGTCTCCAGGGCAGTAAATAAACAAAGCCAGCTCAGTGTGAAAACTCTTTGCTTCTCTGAATCTTAAAAAAAATTCTTTTCTTTTTTTTTTTTTTGGGGGGGGGGGCAGGGAGGAGGTGCAAAAGGGAGGAAAATATTTTTTGCAACAGCTGCCAGTAAACAGCTGGGTTTGCAATGTAATGTTCCATTGCAACTCCCAAATTATTTTTGAGTCGCTGTGTGGTGTGGTTTTACAGCATGGTTTTATATTGCAGGTTTTCATCTCTGTTTTCAGTTTCAAGAGATTTTGATACAGGGTGTCAGAGGAGTTCTACTCCTGGAGAGGGGCTGTACTGCAGTTACACCTGATGGAAGAGCTTTGATTTGCTTGTGGATGTAACATGTAAGGTCTCTGCCACTTTTCTGAGCAGTCTTCCAACTCCAAGCTTACTGCACATGACTGTGCTGAATCCTTTGCTGCCCTTAAAGCAGAGGGCAGGTTGTGCCAGGTGCCAGGGACTGACTTGGGATTCTGCTCATCCTGAGTGCTGGCTGGGAAAATTGGGGTGTTTTTGCTGAAATGAACTAACCAAAACCCAAAAAACATTTCTAACTTTTCTTAACGTGGCTCTGGTTTTCACAATAAATAACCAGCTTTTGAGTTCTTAGCAAGAAAGATTTTTCAGTTAATAAATTGAAAGTTAGCTCAGTGTCATCATGAATGCTAAAAACAGTAGATGAAAATGAAATTTCCCATAAAAAGAGTAATGTTTCTAGGAAAACCGCTCCTCCTGTTGACTTTGTCATTTGAAGTACTTTTTTTCTGAGAATATTTAACCATCTCTCTGTCTCTTCTCTCTTTCTTTCATACTTGACTCATCTATTAAGTATATTTGGAGTATAAAACTTTAGAAAAAAGGTTTAAAGGGTACCTGACCTGCCTATTGCTTTCTTTGACTTCATTCAACTGTGACAACAGTTTGCCTATTTGGCCACCTGTCTGTAGCTAACTTTTCAAAATTTTAATATATATTGATGTGGTAGAACTACAGTTTTTTACATAGCAGTAACAAGAAGGTTTTTTAGCAGAATGAGATACTTAGGTCCCTGACACAAGGACACAGTGTACAGAAGTACAGGTTTGGTACAAAAGGAGTCATCTTGAGAAGTGGAGACACTGCAGGCCTGGAGACTGACAAAACTGGTTATGGGGGTGACACAGACAGCAAATAGTATCTAATAGATGTAAATGACCTGTATATGTAGTAAATGTGGATGTAACCTGGAGAAGCACCAGTGAAGAAAGAGAAAACTACAATTGTGTTTGTAAAGAAAGAGAAAACTAAAATTGAGAACTTAAATAAATTATGCTAACTTGAAGGGGGAAAAAAGGGGAAAAAGGTTAAAAATTAGGAAAGAAGGAGATGGAAAGAGAAAACTCATTTGAACATCTTATTCCTCCTGGTAAAGGATTTCAGATGCTGACCCCTCCCGGCATCATCCCACTACAGACCACATCAGTGTGAAACCACTCACCCTAGCATGCAGAGAAACAAAAGGGTCAGTTTAACAGCAAGAAAAGCTATACTCTAATCAGCTGACTTCAGATTCTCTGCGTTTATTTAGGGATGAATTTTATTTTTTGTATGTACTTATGTTCAAAGTAAGTCACAGAAATCTGAGTAGAGAGGTTGCTTGCATTAAAGTCACATAAGTGCTGAGTGGCTGTCTTGATCTCCTGTGATGAAATGAAAGGAAAGCCAAACAACCAATCAGCAGACATCTTGGCTTTGCTTGTGTGAAGAAGAGATAGCAAATCTTAGACAAACATGTTGCTTATTATTACCAATAATGAATGTTGTCATATTATACACTAAACAGACTTGGTGCTGATATTTAAAATCCAAGATTCTTAAGAAATTCTGCAGCAGTGACTATGATGACAAGTGAATGTAAATGACTCATTTATAGATGATGTGTATGAAGAAAATGGACAACAACCATGTCTCTGATTCTATAGTTACAGGTAAATAAAAGAAAACAAGAAACCAGTTTGTAGGTTTCTTATTGTGTTATCTGTGTGTTTGATATGATCAATGATAGATAAGAACACCACACTTTGGTGTCTGCATTGTTTGAACATGGGGTCTGAGTGTTATTTGAGACTTGGAATCATCACAGAGCCATAGAATATTCTGAGCTGGAAGCAACCCCCAAGGATCATCACGCCCAACTTCTGGGTCTTCTTGGTTGCACAGGACAACCCCTTCTTGTCTGTCGTGATGGTAGAAACAATATTTACGCTCTTCCAGTCCTCAGGAACCTCCTCAGCTGCCATGACCTTGCAAAGGCACAATGACATTAGCCAGCTTCCTCAGCACTGGTTAGCAGCATGCCCTCCTTTTCTCTTTTCTTTCTTTTGCTGCTAAGGTACTTGTAGAAGTCCTTCCTGTTGCCTTACATGTTATTCAAGACTGAACTCGAGGTGGGCTCTGGAATTCCTTATCCCATCCCTGCACGTTCAGACATCGTCCTGTATTCCTCTTTAGCATCATGATTCTCCTTCTGCCCTCTGTAATCTTCTTTTCAATGTCCAGGTTTTGTCATGGACTTGCTCTTTCATCTGTGCTGGCCTCCTGCCACCCTTGCCAGGCTTCCTGTAGAACCAGATGGACTTTTGTTACTTTTGTTGAGATCAGAGGAGGTAATCCCTGAAAATCAGACTGGTTTCCTGGGCCATCTCCCATAAGATTCTGCTAAGAAGGGCCCCAAATTAGATAAAATTCGCTCTCCAGAGTCATGGTCCTTTTTTTTCTTGCTTTGCTCCCTTCTTCTGGAATTCTTACCTCTGCCATTACATTGTCACTGTAGCCTACCTCTAGTCTTTGGTTTGAAAAGCAAAAAAAAAAGAAAATTAATATGTAAAATACCTTGTTGTGTGATAAGGATACTAGATAACAAGTCCTTGTCACAAAAATAATCTTTGCAGTTGTGACCATTCCTTTGTCAAAATGTTGCACAAATCAGCATTTTTGAGGTTACGCTTGTAAAAGGCAACATTACACTAAAAGTTGGCTGATGGGTGTTTTGCTTAGCCAGAGACAAGATAATGACTAATGTTTCAAACAGATACGAAATACTGTTTTTCATTTTTCTGCTGAGTAGTTCGTCTCAATGAGTGCTATGAAGCCAGCAAAATGCTCTTGGAAGTCATGTAGCAGACCCTGAAACAGAGTAGAAATTTCAACAATCTTGTTGGTAAACTTTTATATAATGGAGTGAAACTGCATTTGATAGTTACATAAAGAAAAATATACAAGGGTGTAATTCTTTTTTTCTTTGCTTCCTTCTCAGTGTATAAATAAAATCTGGAAGCCTGAACAGGATAAGGTTGGAGCCAAAAGGAGAAATGAGATTAAAAGCAGTTCTTGAGGCCATTAACATTAATAGCCTTATTGAAATGTTTGGCTTAGGGTGTCCAAAAGCCACTAATTTCTGGGGACTAAAAGAATTATGATTTTTAAACTTGTACTGTCCCTTTTGTTATGGCCACTGTAGGGAACAAGATAAAAATCTAGGAAGATCTTTGGTAAGGCAAAGTTGGACTTTACTCACATTAAGGTTTGGTGTTGCAAGAAGTGCTGTTATAACAGACCATCATGTCCTCCAAACACTGGCAGAACCACTAATAACAGGGCAAAAATGTTCTTCAGTGTGTAATTCTCACCAGCACTCCAACAGCATGGTACTGAGTAGTGCTATTGTGAAAAAGAGACTAACTGTAAAATCCTCACTAGGAAATGTAGCTCCATCCCACGTTCTTCTCTCCCCTCCTCTCCCTGGAGTAATTGAAAAAAAACATTGCAAATGATACGTGAGAAGTGCTCCTGGCATGGTCACCAGCTGTGGTTGAAGTGATGAGATGTTGTGAAATCCAAATACATGTTTTATTATAAGGAAAACTTTGTTCAACTATTATGCAGTGCTGAGGAATCTACACTTCATTTGCAGGGGAAGAAAATGTTCTACTTCAATTCCTTGAAGGGACGTTACCCACTTCTTGTGGGCAATCACTTCTGTGTTACAGCTTGTTTCTAGATTCCAGCTATGTAAAAAATGTTGCCCATATCAAATTTGCTGACTGCTGTATTACATGGGCAAATGTTCTCTACAAGGAGCAGAATTCTAAGGAACAGTCAAGGATCTCTGGGTCCTCTTCTCTGATTACCCAAGCCTTGTTTGTATCTGAACATTCTGTTACTACAAACATATATCAAAAAAGTGGTAAATCTCTTTAGTATGGGCGTCATTGTGAGAAACGTGTAGATCCCATAAAATACTCACTGTCCTTTTCCTTGGAGTAGAAATTGAGAGTTGAACTGTTCCTTTTCCAGGGCCTGAGCTGTCCAGACTAATAGCTGGGTCATTAACTCTTGTACCTCTGTTAGCTAACCTGTATTCAAAAAGGTTACAGAAGTATAAATTTTTCCCACAAGGAAAGTAAAATATGCAGACCTTGTACACAATATTAAAATACAGTGTAAGTGGATCTACAGTACTTTTCTGAATGACTTAATTATGGATTGGCTTTATCTCAACATGGATTACTTCTGAACTCTTTAAACCACAGCAAAACTGTAGTATAATTCAACCCAACTAAGACTGCTTTCTGGGACAGCATTGTGTTTACCTCTAGAGCTGCCTTAGCCCGTTCATTGACCATGGGATGATCTGGAAGTGGGATCTATCTAATTTTTCTAAAAGTTATCAGCATATGACAAAGTTGATACAAGTGATACCTTGTATCTCCTGACAAAAGGTAATTTTTCTGGGGAGCAGAAAATGATTGAACAGGAAATGCAGATGTCAAAAAATTGAGAAAGAAATTAAAGAGATTAAACCATGGTTTGCCACTGACTGTAGTGGAGTCAAAACTTAGCCTCTGATGTGCATATTATGCCATAATCTACATTTTGTGTTTTTCACTCTGAACATGATATAAAGGATTGATAAAGCAGTAATTCCATAACAAATATTCAGACTGGACACATGGATATTAGTGATACTAGATGTGATACTCAAATTACTGTGATGGTCTCTGCTGTGGCTATGTTGGGAAAGTTTGTGGGTAGCCTCTGATGAAGTCACCCAGCAGGTTTGGAAAGGTAAAAGCAGTGCTGCATTCCCACTGAATGTTCACCTCCTCAGCTTGGACAGACCTCATGCCATATCCCTGCTGCACTGAATTATTGATGACCTTCAGCCAGAAGCTTCACATAGACATGTTCATTTTGATCTCCCCCCCATATAATTTGTTAGGCAGTGTGTCATTAAAAAAAAAAAGGGAAAAAAAAATGTTTTCCCTCTATCCTTGGATGAATCTCAGCCCAAAACTCAATAGCTCTGTCCCCTTTGTCAGACATCTGCTTTTGACTCATATCCTTTCTCCAGTCACCATATTTCAATTCGACAGTCTTCATTGGGATTCTTCCCTGAACTTGTGAAAATTTTGTCACCTATATATCTAATCTACTCTCTATGTTGTGTCATGTGTAACAGTTCATCCCTTGGGGTGCACTGGGCTACATTTCTCACTCTGCAGAGGCTGGGCAAGATTGTCTTGGTAAAAGGAAGTACCAGAAAGAAGCAACTCGGAGTGAAAAGATCTTGCTACGCCTGGGATGCTGGAGAAGACTTCAGATGCCTTCAAACTTTAGAGCTCAAGTCCATCAACACAGAGCAGTCTAAGAAGCTTTGGTATTTTTTCTGTTTCTCTGTAAACTGCCAGCAGTTTTCACTCTAAAGATATACAAAGATAGTAGTGAAAAAAACCTACTATTTTTTCAGTCAGATCAACTCCATTAGCTACATATTTGACATCGATTAAAATAAAATTAAATATGGCTGGATTTTCAGAGGCAAAAGGAGTACGCTATTATTGAATGTAGTTTATAACCCTTAGTTTTGCAGATATTTTTGTTTGTAATTATGATAAACATTGTTAAATTCATAATTAGCCCATTTTATCCTAAGGGAAAATAAAAGATAGAAAAATATATGTATTTAAGTGTGGCTGGCTTAAATGAATATTTTTTCTTCTCAGTTCCTTACTTCTAATGTTTATATCCCCAGGACAGAACAGGTCAAGATGCAATCTGCGGTACTCGCAAGAGTCAATGAATATAAAAACCTATTATTTTAAGGGGCTCTTTAGGGTTTTAACACTCTTAACTAGCCTCTCAGGGCTAACATTTAACACATGTGCCCTATAGAAGCCTGTAATTTACCACGTGCCATCAATTTCATATAGTCCAATATATGGCTGTCAACCAGGTGCAGCTCTGCCCACTCCACAAGAGTTCAAGTGTTCTAGTGCAGCCCATGATGGCTTAAGTATGCTAAATAACTGGCTGCTCTCCTGCTTTGTAAAGGTTGCATGCTGAGACCAAAGCTAGTAATGCCTGAAAATTGTTTCTCACAATTTTCACTCCTTCTTTCATGGGGCATAGAAAACAATGCTGACACAAAAGCCAGCAGTCCTGCATCCTGAAAAGAACACGTGGTCGTTGTTGTTGTTGTTGTTGTTATTATTACTATTACTATTATTATTACTATTACTATTATTACGTGGAGTTCAACATATTACTGAAATCTCGTCATATAAAATCCCACCTTTAAAATTTGTTGGGCATAAGAAATCTGGGATCTGTGGGTTTTCTGAAAATTATTACATTGGAGAATATTTTCATGACAAGCAGAGAACAGAGGTCTAGAGCAGCCACCACATTAGGATGACAAATGAGCAGTAGCACAAGCTTGTTTAAGTTGTGAGAAGAAAATATGTCTGAAAGTTTCCATGCTCTTGTTTTTGGCATCCTTAAGGAAAGTGAACAAGTTTTGGGGTGTTTGTGTCCTAAAAATGTTTTGTATAATAATATTCAGCTTCTTCATTCTCTAATGATTAATTGGGAATGAAATTGGCTGAAGTTGAAGAGGGTGGAAAACCACAACTGGCAGAGATTGTAGACTTCAAAATTAGCTTTTCTTTGTGTGAATAGCAAAAACATGGAGGGGATGTTTTTACAGAAAAAGAGCTAGCCAAAGCACTGACAGTTTTTTAGACAAGAGAGTGGTAGAGAAAAGAAAGGCTGCTCTTCACCTCTGTTATGTTTTCAAGGGCACTTTGAAATCCTGTTAGTATTGTATAGATTTTAAGTTGCCTTTTAGCATCCTCTTGGTGTTGTACCGACATCTTATACAGTTTATTTTTGGGAAACATTCCATGTTAGTTCACATAAAGCACACCCTGATTACTGTTGTATTCACTAGTTGTTTATATATAAAATTGCCTCTGAGCCTTAGTGGTTTGACTTGGGTATTTAATTGCTTTGATTTGTTTATTGTATATGATGAACTAGTGTTTATTGGTTTAAACTCTGCCTGGGTGCACTTTATGAAAACACTGATTTAATTTCTAAAATACAAAGAGATTTAATTTGTTTGAGATGCTGAGGTGGCTTGCAGTGAGTTGGTACATACAGGTGCTGATCTTTCTGTGACACTCCATGACTCAGTGGACTCCTAAAGTCACTTCTGAAGCCATTTGAAGAATTACCAGGGGATTTCTTGCTGGACTCTACTTAGGGCTAGTAGAACTATATGTTGTATATGATGAAATAATTTAAATATTTTAAATATTTTCAATGGCTAAATAGAGCACATTTGGATTGGCTGAGACAAGTTGTCAGTTTCTGTTGAGTCAAAGAGGTAGCTTTGTCAAACAGGAAATGGTCAAAAACCCCAAGTTTCAATAAAAAAATATAGTGAAACTTTCCTGAGTAACCTTTTTGGCCTTTTTTAGAATTTTGAATCTGATTTTTTTTCTTTTTAAAGCTCTAAAAAGAAAAAGGGTATATGCAAAACATGATGAAAATATTAATTCTAATATTGATATTGTAGGTCAAATAATGTAGGATTGCATCTAAATGGATCTCTTTTCTACGAAGAAACATTCAATCGACTTTTTCTGATTAATAGGAAATTTCAAAACTATTTAATCTGGGTTATTTTTTAGAGGGAACTCTGCAAGCACTCTTTAAGATATTTATGACTACCCCAATCTTAGAAAGAGCTTTTGCTAACATGAATCCTGTGTTGCATATCCCTAATATAGGATATATTCTACCTTTAAAAATGGAATTTCACCCAGTGTGCTATGAAGTGGCATGTGTGGTGTCATCAGTGTGATCAAACCTTTTTAAAAAAGCAAAAAGAGATTGGACAAAGTAGAAATTAGTGATAAAATAAAACTGCATTTAGCATACAACTGCTGTATATTTTCACTGCATTGTTGTTTAGTTAATATGAAATATGAGTCTGTACATAGTACCAAGAGTCTTGACCCCAGATGTATTGTTTCACAAATGAAAGCTTGTACGTGGAGGGAAATATATTGTGGTGAAACTGATGTGAAGTTCATGTACATAATTTATTTGCCTGACTTGATGTGCAATTCAGATGTTGGATCATTGGGATTTTTTTCCAGAAATCACTGGTGGGAACTAAAAGTGGACTGAGGACATGCTAGCAGCTTTATAGTGTTTTATAAAAATGTAAGTTTGTCAAGTCCTGTCATGCAAAATGTGACTCACCTCTTCTCCTGAAACAGCTGTTTTTCAGAAAAAAAATTGAGTTTTTTTCCCAGAAAAAGCATACTGTGTTAATTTTTCTTCAAAGCTGTTCATGTTATGTTTAGGGAAACTTGATGTACATCTGCTTACCATGGAAAGCAGGGTGGAGCAGGTCCCTGTCTACATTTCTTGTTAAATGAAGATTTCTCAGAATGCTTTTTCTTCAAAAGACAAATCTATGAGTAACTGAAAATGCTGAATTGTTGTAACAGTGATATTCTTGTACAGTCCTGGCTTCTGTTTCACTTCTTAAACCATTCATATCTAAAAATCACAGAAGGAAAAAACCATAATTGGTAAGAAAGCAAAAATCATTGGCCAATTCATATTAGGAATATGAGTTAAAGGAAAATTATGTGGAATAACTTTTAATATTGATTGGACACTTTTCTAACACAGGTGTCTTCCTTTGGACTTGTCCTTTAGAAGAGCTGCGATAAAGCTGAAATGTTAATTCCTCCTCATGGCAGCTCAATGCTAGCTGTTGGCTTTATAGATGGACACTATCACATTATGTTGATTGCATGAGTTGAATTTGGGTTCCTTATTATAGATATTTATTTTTAGTTGAGTTTGTTTAGCAGTAAAAGAAAAGAAGTGTTCATCCCAGAATACTGAATGAAATTACATATTGTACTGGGATATATTGTAAAACACTTGCCACCCATTCATCTTCTTCTGGTGAGTGCTAGAAGGAGATCTCCTTTCTGGTAGGACATACTGGTCTGGTAATAGACTGCAAGAACACAGTAACTTCTAGCACTTCACAGTCTTTCTCATGGCTTTAAGAGGAGGTATTATTTAGAAAAGAGCTCCTCTGATGTCCCTGAGAGTGCAAAATACATTTCCTATCCCAGTGACTGTAGTTCTGCAGAATTCCCCAGGGGTTTGCCTGATTTGTATTTCCCTCATGCTCAGGAATAATAAAAAGGAATAAATCACTATGTGCTATTTATTATTCATTACAAGTACTTTAACACTGATGAGATAATCAGGGAGTTATGCTGAGAACTTTGCACGTTTGAAAATCTAATCAATAGAGTGCCTGGGGAAAGAAGACAGCTATTCAAAACCAGCTTTAATATAGCTCATTTTTTACAGCAAACTTTTGAAGCCATTGTAGAAGTCTGCCACTACCTTATGATTATTTTTTATATTTGCAAGGTTTCTTTTGGTATACTGGCAAACTGAGGGTTTTTGGAAAAAAAAAAATCTTGAACTGGACAAATTAACTGGTCCAGCTACTGGGTGCAGCAGTGCCCTGTAAACATCATCCCAGGCAACACAGAATGCATGAGCCCATCTAGATATTTAAAAACAAAGAAGAGGATGCTTGAGTCTGGCAACACAGAACAACTGAATGAACTTAATTTTACAGAAAAAATATTGCTAAAATATTCCTTGGAAAAGAGATGGAGGATTTGCCATGCTGAAGGCTCTAGACTACAAGTCTTATGAGGAGCAGCTGAGGGAGCATGGGATGTTTAGCCTGGAGAAAAGAAGGCTGAAGGGAGACTTTATCACTCTCTACAACTCCCTAAAAAGATGTTGTAACCAGATGGGGATCAGCCTTTTCTCCCAGGTAACAGGAGATAAAACAAGAAGTGGCCCCACATTGTGCTAGGGGAGCTTTACAATGGACACCAGGAAAAGCATCTTCACTGAAACAAAGCTTTGGGAAAGGCTTCCCAGAGAAGTGGTGGAGTCGCCATCCCTGGAGATAGTTAGAAAACATGTGCATGTGGCACTTGGGAATATAGTGATGAGCATGTCAGTGCTAGTTAATGGTTGGATTAATGATCTTAGAGGTTTTTCTCAACCTTAATGATTCTATGCTTTTGTGACATAATGGTATTAGTTGCTCCACTTGAGGTTAGAGACTCTGACTCCTGAATAGGCAGAGCTATTTCCTATCAGCTACCATTAAGTGGCCATTCCTCTTGGCCACATCCACCTCCTCAGGACTTCCTACTAAGTGGGTCAGATTTACCCCAGGTTAGTGTCTTCATTTTCCTGGGTTCTGTACTCAGTTTTCTTTTCTTCCAAGTACTCCATGAGGAGTTGTACCTCCTAATTTAGGATTGCAAATCCATCAAGCCACATGTTGTCATTCAGACCAGCACTCTAGCACTGCACTTGCAAGTAATTGTTTCCCTCAGCTTTGCCAGGAAGGCCCAATTCACTTTTGAAATACCAGAAAACACTATCATATTTAATGAAGAGTAAAATACTTAACACATGCAAGCATTTTAAAGCTGCTAAAAGTTTCCTTGTTATGGGCTGTGGACTAAACATAGGAAAATTGTCTTGTGTAATGGAGCACTGGAGAATGAAACAAATTTTTTTTTCTATGCTGGGCATCTTCATCCAAAATACTGGCCTTGACCATCACAGAAGCTGGAATTTCAAGGGAAGGTGGCCACAAGATGTTGTGGCTAGCTGATGCTTCTGGAATGTTATGGTCATCTGCAGGTCATCTGGGTACCATTTTATCCCTCAGAGATGGAAGAAATTGGATGGAAATAATTTTGCCTCAGAGGTGAAAAACTCCCTCTACAAGCCCTGAACTTGTTGACTCTAGGTTTTGCATTTAGACAGCTACCATATCAATTTATCTGATACTTATCACTGAATTTGGCAGTCATGTTTTGAGTGCTGGTAAAATAAAGGTAACTCTAACTCTAGCTGATACTGTGCAAGTGCTGCAGGATTCCTCAGAACAATCACAACTCAGATTATTTTTATAGTGTGGTTTTTATAGTGATATGCTTCACCATTCTACAAGGCTGGGTAAACATCCACTCATGCTAGACAATGTTTTTCTGTTTGTTTATGTCAATTAAAGAGCTTGAATATACAGACAGGGAATCCTACATTGCTTCGCTTAAACCAACAGAATATGAAATCAGCTGGGCTCGGTGCCGAGAAGCTGATTTGATAAACTGAAGTAAAATAAAATCTGCTCCATATGGTTCAATTGTAAACTTTGCAACTACAAACAAAAACATGTTGTATGACTAAATATCGCAGTACAAAAGCAGCCATAATGTGCTATCCCTTAAGGCACAGTCCCAGAGTCAGCCTGCCCACTTTCAAGTGTATTCTTGAATTAAAAGGGAGTGTGAGAGACCAGGTGAGGATTGCTGTGTATATTGCTGGGGAAGGATGTGGTGGTTCAGGTTTCTGAGCCCAAATCATGAGCTAGGACATACCTTGCATCTGGCAACAACTGCCCCTGCCTTTCTGCAGGACTTAACACAAAGTTCTGTAGAGGAATTTCTTAGAGAGCAGGGGCACGATGTACTCTGGAATTGGGTTGGGCAACCCAGCCTGACTCAGGTGCAGGCCTGAATTAGGGCCTGCAGCCTGTGGCGTCGTTAGAAATTATGTTAAGGTATGCCTAGGGAGAAAGTAGTGCACCTATTTAGTAATAGGTGCAAATGTTGGTCTGAACACTTTAGCCACGTTAAGTGTAAAAATAAACAATGTTTATTTACATTCTTACCTCCTGCACACCAATGAGGGAATGTCTGTAAATGTAAACTATGCTAAACTGTATATAATCTGCCATTTTACCTGGAATAAAGGAGAACGTATGTAGCCACATTGGTGTGATTACATTACTCGGTGAGCTTCCCACAATTTTCTCAGAGTACTCCCCCTTCAAAGTTCCTGCAGGAACTAACACAAAGGTAACCAAACTCATGTCAGGAATGAAACTCCCTCTATTTCTCTCTGCTGCATGATTGCAGTTGCATGTTTTTATCCTCAAAGGGCATGCAAATGGGGCAAGGCTAAATGTAATGATTCTTCAACTTCCTGAAATCCTACATGACTCCTACATATTATAAATCCTATATATGTCTAATTGTTTCCAAGGAGAGTGAGCAAGAAGGCAGGTTGAGGTGTTCAGCAGACACAAAGACATGTAAATGATCTCCACATGCACTAACCAAACATTTTCAGGTCTGCTCCTGATCAGCCAGTGCCTGATTTGTCTTAGAAGGCAAATGTAAATAGGAGTTTGAAGAGATCCCTGGTCTATCAAAGGAAATGTGTTTTGTTCAAACCTGCCAGCCAAGGCCTAGTTTAATACACACTGCTGATAGATCTCTGAGCATCTGCTGTTCAAGTACAGGATTTCTGGATTGCACATCACAGCAGAAACCAGATATCCCCATGAGAAAGGTTTGAATGTTTCACCTGACTTTTGGAAGATTTTGATAGGAGCACATTCAGGACACTGGTGCAGAAACACAAAAATATTCCTCAAGCTGAGATAATTTAGCTGTGTCACAAATTGAAGGGGATTACACCACTTTTCTCTGCATCACGTTCAGTGGTCTCTTGAGTTTAGAGCTGTGGAAGAAAAAAAGGGAAACACTTTGCCACAATGAATTAACAGCAGACCCTATAAACAGTCTTGCTAAAGGAAGGAGCAGCATGCAATCTTTTTGCAATGTTTGAAAGAAATTGTGGGAAAGAGGCCAAAAAATCATTACCCCCAGCTTCAAACTGTAAAAGTGTTTAAAGTTGTTTAAGGACCCCATGCACTCCCCTTGTACTGTAAAACCAGAACCTTCAGGGAACAGAACGTAAGGAACTGGAAAGAAAGAACTGAAGATTTATTGGTGTTTTCAGCATAAACACTCATCAGTTCCATTTTGCAGAAAGGGAAACAAGCCTGCTTTTCTCTTTCAGATAAATGGAGGTTTTCTAAAAGGAAATGGAGGTATGTATGAAGTAACACACTCAAGGAAAACTATATTATATTATTGCAATATGTATTTTAGTAAACTAAAAACAAACAGAAAGTGCCCCACAGTTTGATTTCAACAGAACAGCTATGTCTTTGGGTTTAAATCAGAAAGTGCTTCCAACTCTATTGTTGCAGACATGCCTGAAGCATCAGCAAGGGAAAGGGTTTCTGATTTTTAATAGAAATGCTCAATAAGGCAGAGATGATTATTTTTCTTTATTTATTTTGCCTTTTTTTTTTTTTTCCACTCCAATAGCCATGTAATGTTTGGAGGTGGTCTGGGGTAAAGCTGTAGCTGAACAGACTTTGCTCTTGTTTTCCAAAATGTAACAAAACCTCAGTTCTCTTCTGAAAGGGGATGTGTGCATCAACTGCCTTGTTTAGGGTTAGGAGGAGGCAGCTGAGCTTTCCTGGTCCCCTTGAGCCTCATTTGGAGAGCTCTGCTTACTTGTCCATCAGGAAGCAAAGGTGCTTGGCAGCACTGAAAAAGGGAGAAGCAGAAGGTAAATGAACCAGGACAAACTGAAAAACAAAAGGAATCTGAACACTTTAATAGAAAGCACAGCTATTTCTAGTAATAATGGGAAATGTACCAATAATAGTTTCCTCTCTTAAGAAAGTCCTGTAAAAGTGAGTCAGAGTGTAGAACACATAAGCAAAGTTCCAAAGGTGACAAAGGGCCCACAGGAGTACTCATGGCTGGCTTCCCCTGTGGTGGTGGTCAGCAGCCAGTCTGCAGTGCTGGGACCACTGCCAGGAGCATTTAACACAGTTATTCACAAGGGTATGGATGGAGGAGTAGAAGCCTTCAGGTGGTTAAATGGGTACATAAAGACCTGATGGCGTCTCCTGTGCACCCTTAGTGTTAAGGTCCTGCTGAGTATGCCCTTCCCACTCTGTTGTGTTGGGTCTCCCTCCACATGTATATGGAGGATATCCAAGTTGCTCCTGGATCTCAAAAGACCTTGTTCATTTTACTTCCCAAAGTGGGTTTTGCTTTCTTGAAGACTGCCATCCTTGGCCCTGAAACTTGTTTGTTCCCCAAACTTGCCTTTAATTTAAACTTCCACTTTTGAAATTCACCCATAAGGTGATTTCTACCCTCAATGCATCAGCCTTCCTGATGGCAGTACATATCTGAAATATAAAACACACATAGATGTCTGTCCTGAGATATTTGATAAAAGCACACAGAATTGAGGGCATGTACTTCCCTGAGCTTGTTTCTTTAGCACTCTGGAATATTCTTTGGTTGGAGTCTGGTCCTCTGCCTTTGCTTTTCTGCCCCTTGGTATGTTCTATGTCTTTCCTTGCTTCAGACTTTTCAGCCCTCATAAGCAATTTCTGCTTTCTCCAAACCCTATAATTGCAGATGGATAAGATAAAGAGCTCCTTTCATTCTTCCCATTTCAAGTGTTCCAACAAATAGGAACATTGAGGTTAGATGCTATTCACTGCATTTTGGTTATGCACATGCAGCAGTAACTGCATACTGGTCACCACAATTTCTAGACGGTAAATACAGACATTCTCCAGACCCCAGTCTCTTGCTCTTTGCTATGTTCCATTATGTGAAAAACTACTTCTGTGCTCACGAGTCACTGAAACACCCAAGTCCTTCTACAGACCTTCTGTAAGCAAGGCCCACCACATCTGTCAGATTATGTATTAATTCACTACAATTAGGAATATTCTGAACTGACACCCTATAAACTTCTAGGGCAACAATTTTCCTTTAAAAAATCAATTTGACTTGAAGAGCCTTCACTAAAAACACCCACCAAAACCCATGAAAAAATAATTATCCTTTTTCATGTGCTTGGAAACTTTCATAAAGAACATGAGTTAACTGCCAACACCTGAATTGCAAACGACCTGATCAATGCACTTAGACTGCTATTGCATATTGCAACATATTCTTTTCCTAGAAAAATAGCAGTACAGTCTTCTGAGCAGCACACGATTCTGGTGGAGAAGCAATTTAGGTTAGTCAATAATTTCCATCTGTTCTGAAGCAGCGAGCATGAGAAGAGTTTCTTTATTCTGGCATTTATTCATGGCAATGCCGCCTCAGTTTTATTTATGCCAAAGTGTGCCATTAGTGTATTCTGCAACTATTGCTTGTCCTGTACATATTTCTGAGTGACAGCCATACAAAGAGGGGGACTGTTAACTGGGATGCTCTATCAATTCTTGTAAGATATATATTTATTTCTTTTCTGTGGCCTGACTGAATAACACAAATCTCCCTCAGCTTTGTTTCCTATGAGTTCCTTGAAGAGTATGTCCCCAATTTTATCATAATTTTAGCATTTACTAGTTTCAATTAATGTCTTCCTGAGAAAAACATGAAAATGCTTCCTTGAAGTGTTTCCTGACCATTACTGTCTTATACTTGAGTGAAACTGTTTTTCTCCCTTGCTTATTTAAAAACTTACACTATTTATTTTTAAAGTTTTATTCAACAAAGGGCTGTAACATACTTGCTGAAATAGGTTAGGATTTTGAAAACATAGAAATTCTGACCCTTGAGGCAAATGTTTGCAGAAGTACCTATTAATTCGGGGTTCTCAACTTTGATATGAACTATTTTGAATGCCAAACTTGAGACATCAAAAACTGTCTCAGTCTGAGCTTTCATTGGTGACAGCAACCTCTGCAGGTGTTCATCATGTCCAGAAAAATAATGGAGATGAGGCATGACAAGATGAGGCAATGACAATGACAAGATGAGGCAAGAGAGCAACAATTTTGAATCCTGCACAGTTCAGAGCCCCAGATTTTGTTGCTCAGTTCTGCTCTTGCAGCCTGGAACAACTGAAAAGGTAACAGGTTGACAGCAGGACACATTGTCCTGTGAGCATTTTGAAATGGGCCTTAAGGATTTCATTTTCTTGGCTCCTTTTCTGCCTGACAAGCTATACATTTTTGGGCATTATAGCTACACAAAAAAAATAAGATTCCATGGGTCTTTTCTCTCTTGCAGAGGTTCAAGGCATTTGGCCTCCTCAGACACTCCAAGCCTCTTACATTCTACCTCTCTATACAACCATCAAGAAACACATTTGTCTGATCATAGATGCTGAAATTTTAGTCTGAATTTAACCATTAGACAGAGATTTTTTTTTTCCATATGCAAATGGTACATGTTGTTTGGAACGATCTTAGGACATTACTTTTATAGAAACTTCACTATTTTCCCGTCTAAATATATAAATACCCAAAATGTATTTCTTTCTTCCCACTTGGTTATTTTACATATTCTCTGCTTTAAAAAATGAGATGTAAAGTTTTCTCTCTTATGCACAGTAAAGGATTTTAAGTAACTTTGCCTATTAAAGGATCCTACAAGTTCATCCCCACTGGAAATGTGTTTGGAGAAAATTCCTTCTTCCCAAGTCCATCTAGAGCATTCCTTAGGGCTGCAGCAATCAGGAGTGAGCCATATCAGGGGGCTCCACACACAACAGAACAATCTAGGACTGGGAAGGAAGAAATGCAGCTCACTGTTGTTTTTAGTTTCAACTCCTCTGAGGCTCTAAACTCTGTGTTGAACCTCTTAGAGTCACAGCACAAAACCACAAATTAAGTGAAACAAAAATTTAATTAATTGATTAGAGGAAGTTCATGAGTTTGAGAAAGGACTACACAAACATACAAGAACAATGAGCTTATATGTTGCCCATACAAACACAATGAGCTAAATCATTACGCCAGAGATGGCTGGGGAGACAAGAGCCCTGGCAGCCCCAGGCCAAGGCTGTGCAATGCAGGGCTGTGTCTGGCTCTGGGCTGGCTGCCTTGAGCTGCAGAAGAACAGAGAACTATGGGCTTAGTCCTGAACAGGCAACTGTGGTCCCAGGAGGAAGCTTCTGTCTCCAGGATTTACCAGGTTGTGACAACAATACAAACACACTCATTTTGTGTCTGGAAAGTTTTTACCCAGTTTCTTGAGAGAAGGCAAAACTATTGAGCATACTTGTTGCATGCTGCCATCTACCCTTTTATGGAAACAGTTTTAGGAGAACTGGTTAAAATGGCAATGCTAGAGGTATTTTGAACAACCCTGTTTAAGAAATGAAATTAACTCTGAAGAATTAATACTGGCAATCATAAAGTATTTGTTCCTAGATATGATTTGCCCCCAGGATATTTAGATTGTAGACTAACCTTGAGTTGTGGACTCCTGAAAGGGTTGGGGTACACATGGTATAGTCAGAGCAACAGCTAGTAGACAGAGATAGACTCAGAGCTGGGCTTTTTGTAAAGACTGTAAAAAATCCTAGACTCAGTCCTTTTAAACTGTTAAGAAGGTAGAAATAAGATTGCAAGAGCTCCGGTTCTTAACAGATGCAAAATGAACACGAGAACTTTTTTAGAAGCCCTGTGTTGCAGTCTTTTGTGTATCTGAGTATTTGTCTTCTTTTGCAACAATGGCATCATTCTTAGATTTTCTGCTTTCCTGTTCTTAAGTTTGATGTCATTCTGTTGCAGCCAGTCCATAAACAGATTTTGAAATATGTTCTTCAAATTTGTGCGGATACACTTAACAACAGAGGAAGTCTCAGCATATTGAAAAAAAAAAGAAAAGTGGAAAATAGTTTTCCAAAATCATATGTAACTTAAAGCTTTTCTTTTCTTTTTCCTGTTATTCCCTGGACAGTTGAAAAGTAAACAAAATCAATTTTTCCACCTCTCCCTCACTCCAGTTGTCTGCTCTTTTCTTTGACTCCTTGTTGATATATTTTGTTGGCTTCAATAGGAATAAAGGTGTACATTTTGTTTAGTATATGCAAAAAGATTGGCAGGCATGGATGTAACTTTCCCTTCAGCAGCCCAGGTAGTGCTCTGCTTTGTAGCTGTAGATAGACTGGTGTTGAGAACACACCAGTGTTTTAGTTCCTGCTCAGCATAGCTCCCACAGCATCCAGGCTCTCTCCACCCACACCCCACTGCCACAGGCCAGTGGTCTGGGTGTTGGCAAAAGGCTGGAAGGGGACACAGCCAGGAGAGCTGATCCAAACTGACCAAAGGGTTATTCCATACCATTATTGTCATGCTCAGCAAAATAAGGCTAATAGAAAGGAGGAGGTGGAAACATTAATTATTTATGTGATTGTCTTCCAAGACATATATAGTCTATAAGTACTGAATAAATATATTATTATAAGTGCTTTAAGTACTTAAGTACTCATAGTAAGTAAGTTGACAAATGAGTCAATAAGTACTGAAGCCCTATAAATTCTGAACCCCTAATTCCCAGGATGGATGGCCATCTCCTGCTGATGAGAAATAGAAAACAAAAAGTTTGTCTTTGTATTGCCTCTGTGCACAGCCTTTGCTTTTATTTCCCAAACCGTATTTCTGTCAACCCATGAGTTTTTCATCTTATTTTCTTCACTGTCCTCCTCAGGAGTGAGAATGGCTTGGTGGGCTACTGATATCCAGCCAAGGCCAACCCACCACTGTATGATCTGATGGACAAAGATTTTACCATGATGTCAGTTCTGGTCAGCCAATGGGATTTGTAACTCTTTTTCATTACAATGGTGTTGTCAACTCATTTCCAAGAGTCTGGTCATTGCGGAATTTACATAAAAATAAATATTTTAAAATAAAACCACAGCTAAGTAAAAACAACATAATGAAAAATATTTTTTAAAATGTTGCAAAAATCAGTTACATTTGACCCATCACGTTAACTGATATTGTTAGCTCCATAAGTGATATTGTTAGTTCAATTTTCAAGTAAGAAGTATAGTCAAGCGAAAATGCAGGCCTTGGTCTTTCCTACTGAACAGCCCTACTGAACTACTCCTCCTCAATGTTCAATTACAAAGGAACTGTTAATTTCTTTTGGTTTTATGCCTGGAAAGAAATACAGCTTGACAGGCAGAAAGGTTTTATGCATGATTTTTCTGCATCTATCTTCCTGACAATAAATCTGCTAAAGTAATTGGAATGAACTACCAGACAAGCAGGGACTATTGAAATCTCTGCCTTCGATCTTCCCCTTAGGGATAAAGATTTAACATGAAGAAGCTATAACCAATAAGACCACCAAATTTAATAACAAACCCAACCACTGCAAGTATTCTTCTAAGCAAAGAAGCCCTCATTATCCAAAGTGTACACATCCAGCAAGATTAATTTGCTCATCACGGTTATCCTCAGATATTTATAAGTATCTTATGGAATACCCTTTCCCTGAAGACTGCTAGCCTGGTTTACGATTGTCATTGAGACACAGGGACGGATATGTATTCAAAGGTTATGATTTTATCAGCTTGTTTTTATTTTTGTGCATTAAATCTGGTGTGGGAAACTACTCTTAGTAACACCCTTGTAAGTATCTAACAATGTACATTAAAACAGAATACAGCTGAATGTTTACTGCTATTTCCGCTCTTCTGCCTGTTTTCAGAATTGTTGATATCCTCATAATCCTCTGGGAGAAAGAAGGCAAGAATCTGTCTGGTTGAAATGATAAAAAGTACACTTTACACACAATTACCTCTTATAGTTGAGTCAACCTCAGTCTTTTCCCAATACTCATAAAGCATCATTTGTACTCAGAACATCTTTTGGCACAATCCAGCTTACTAACCAGTCTTATTACGTGTCAGGCCAGATATTGGCTGGCAAAGTAATCATCAGCTGAGTACAGATATTCTTGAAAGATTTTGACTGACACATCTATCTCCCTGCCAGTTGGTGAGTCCATCTCAAAAACCAATGAAGAAGCAGGTCCTGATTAAAGAACTGGTGAACATAATATAACTTAAACATTTAGAATCCACAGTAGGGGTTTTTTTCACTTCTTGAATTTTCATTTTAAGGTCTGTAGTCCTCCAAGGCACTAAGCATCTCTGCTTATCATAAGTGGAAAAGGTGTTTAAATCTCAGTAACACCCTCAGTGTCTGAATAGAAACTGGTAAAGATGCTCTTCTCCCTAAACATACTGGCGTTCTGCTTGGGAAGATATAGGTTCAAATATGGCTGGTGGTTGTAGTGAGGGTTGATTCCATAGCCCATATCCCATATCCCATATCCCATATCCCATATCCCATATCCCATATCCCATATCCCATATCCCACATCCCACATCCCATATCCCATATCCCATATCCTGCTATCTTTCATAGCTGAAAAATATGAAATAATCATATCAGCTGTTTTTATGAAATAATCAGGTACATGGGAGACAATGTCTATTTGGGTTCTCCAGACCTTTCACCAGGTAAAGATAGTCAATCTTTCTATGGTTCAGGATGTCCCAGGATTTATTTAGTTTCATTTTTGTTGGAAGACCGATGAATTCTTTTCCCCAAAGAACTAAAGTGTTGAATTTAACTTTTACTTGTATGACCTGGAAATGTGTAAACAGTTTGGAACAGAAGAAGAACAAAAAGCTAATTTTTTTTCATATAAGTTTCAGCATGTTTTCCTAGTAATATTAGACTCAAACTGTAGGATGAAATCCAGCAAATAGAAAGTATGTTGAGTGAGTTTCAAAACATGACATTATATCTGAAATATCACACAGTGGCTACTTGTTTCCTACACTTACGCAATATTGCAAAATGAAAGGGTAAGTGCTCACATGACAGTGTATGATACATCATCTTCTTCGATAGCAGATTTCCCTACTAGTCCCTCAGGAATCTGAGTGATTTGTTACTGTAAGGCATTTTTTTCCAGTGGCAAATGCTGCTTCTTGGTAGCACATTGCTAAATTGAGCGTGAAAAGACAACTCATTCCTCCCATTCCTCCGTGGTCACACAGTGTTCCTGGCCGGGGAAGGATGCACGCCTGCATGAGCAAGGTTGTGGGTGTGAACTGTGTCGAGGAAACAGGGAATCGAAGGCAGGATCCACCCAGCAGTACACCCAGTTACAGACACTGAATTTCCACCTCAGTTCCCAGTAAAGTCCTTCTAGGTTTTTTTTTTCCGTAGGAAACAAATTTGGAAAATGTAAATGTGAATGACTAGTGCTTCACCCATCCCTTGAACAGAATATCCCTTTTATTTCTAATGATAAAAATATTTCATATTTAATAAGAGATGCTTACTAGATGTCATTGGAAGCATGATTCAAATATCAAATTTAAGTAACTCTGCACTAAATATTATATAAAATTAATGACTGCCTAAAAATGAGACCTGTTTTATTATGCAATTATTCAACAAAAGAAGCAAAGAAAGTGTTTGAAGCTTTCACCAATAACCTGATGGAATCATCAGGAAACATTGCAAGTACCAATCCTGTGTAACACAGATATAAATGCGCTTTACATTTTTCATTTTAAAAGTCTGTCCTTGGAGTTCACAGCGTGGCAGCTCACAATATCTGTTCATAAAAAATCCTTTGACCTAAGGTGAGGAGGAAGCACCTGCACTTGGAGTTAGACACAGTAGATTAAAAGAGGTTCTTGATCTCTCAGAGTAAGATGTTTCAAACCCAGGGCTCTCATTTTTCAATGAAGTGCCTTTATTTCCCTGACTATAATTAGACTCCCAGACTAGGAGGCAATTCCCCTCCTACTTCAGACAGGACACGTGCATCTGAGAATATCAGGTTTATGTCCATGAAGAGGAGAAGTAAGAGTATATCCAAGACACTGCTAAGGTGAGAATGTGGGTAGGAGAGGGATTTCAGATCTTATTGTGGTTTACACTTTTTATTTGGTGATTTCTTTCACTCTTTCTGAAGGTACCTAGATGAAAAAGATGAAATGAAGCAGCACACAGTGGGACTGGGGGAAACTGGTGCTGTGATTAAGGGTGGGACAAGACTTAGTAGTATTCCCTGCTGTTGACTCCAGGTCCTTCCAAGTTGTTTAACATTTCTTCTTTTCCCCAGTTACACTGCTAATTTTCAGTCTTGGGAAACTGTGTCTGCCTGCAGGGAAATATTGTTTATCTTCATGCGTCCTGATAGTACAACTTATTGTTCTATATTGTCAACCAAGAGCACAAGCAGGACTAACTTAAATTTTCAGTAGGAACCCCAAAATCTGAACTTGCTGCATTTCACTGTAAAATAGAGCACAACATCAGGACTATATGTGGCTCCCTTCTTTGTTTTCCTTTCCTTGTGGTGCCTCATTTTAATGTGAGGCATGAGTTTGTGTTTTGCTGCTTATCAGTATTTGCAGTGCAATATGAGGGACTCTGGCATGTTTGGCCAAGCTGCAGAAAATGAAACTATGTTCCTCAATAGCCAAAAGCCATCAGTTCCTCCATATTCTTTCTCTGCATAGTCTAACACTTGAGCACCTCTATTTTATGGCCCAAGCCATTACCTGCTTAGCATCCCCAAATTGTCATACTCAGCTGTTCCACCTTTAATACTGCTTCAGTTCTCATTTCTCATTATCTTTAGAAACATGTATTGTTCTCCATAGTAGTGTCTGTATGTGAAGTAAAAGCAGATAATTAAACATACATATGGAAGAAGCACTGCATGGAAGTATTGGTGTTGGCGGGTTACATTAATCTCTTGGAGACCATAAGTCTAACAAAAATTGGTGAACAGCAACAATAGACATACAGAACACAGTAGAAAAAGAGTTGTCTAACTCAAACTCACAAATATTGGTCAGCTATGTAAAAATTACAACATATTTTTCTTTACTTATCCTCAGTCCATGTGGAATGCTTACAAGACATAGAGGTCCCATGGACAAATGATATTTAGTCAATAAAAATGCCTTTGCAGTCAATTAATTGCAGACATTATCATGTTCAGTGAGGACATCAAGGGCTACAGCTGTCATTACATCTTTTATGTTCTTTGAACCTGCTTCTGTGCCAGTGAATTCATTTCTGGCTTGTACAGCCCCACACAACAACTCCCTGCTTCCCTGGCACAGTCTCATACAAGAGTATTCACCCTTAGTTCTTCAGATCTTGCTTAGCATACAGTGGGAAGCACTGCAGAGCATTTCCACCATGACATCTCCTTGTCTTCATCCTAACAAATGTTTACTGTAATAAAATCTTGTAACTATAATGCCTCTGAGTAATTTTCCAAGGCCAGAGTGGTCTTGGTGTGACTCAGAGGGGCAGGTTGGGGTAGGTAGATGGAAGAGAACAGTCTGTTTCAGCTGGAAGGAACCTGCAACTATCATCTAGTCCAGCTGCCTGACCAATTCATGGCAGACCAAGTTAAAGCACTTTATTAAGTGTATTGTCTAAATGCCTCTTAAATACTGACAGGCTTGGGGCACCAACTGCCTCTCTAGGAAGCTTGTTCCAATATTTGACCACACTCCTGGTAAACAAATCCTTCCCAGTATCCAGTCTGAGCCTCCTCTGGTACAGATTTGATTCATATCCATGCTTCCTATCAGTGGATATCAGGGAGAAGAGTTCAGCAGCTTCCCCTCCACTTGCAGAGTGCAATGAGGATCAGAAAAATGCAATTGATTCCTTTTAATGACAATAATAGAAAAGGATAAGGTACTAGGCTGTCCACATAAACACTGGACTGATATAATATTTTGGCATCGTGAGGTTTCTTTACTTCTTCTGGACTCTTTGCCTGTGCTAGCTGTTTCATTTTGGAGTGACTCATCTCCATTTGTTTTCCATATAACAGTCACATCATTGGTTCCATCTAAGAATTTTCTGTGCACATATCACCCACATTTAGCCCTCACCCCTTCCCGGAAAAGCGTTTCCTCAGATATTTGTTCTTCAACAGAAATGTGTGTCCTGTACATGTGTGTCAGTGGTTAGAGGGGCTCTTCTGTGTATGGGATAGTCTTCTGGGATACATGGCTGGAAGTCCTAGGGCCAAACTGATGTATTGGGAATAGCCATGTAACAGAGATTCAAACTCCTATACCCAGGCAATAAAGGATGTTACTGTGAACACCCTCTGGCTCAGTCTTGTACTAGAATAGCATAGGCACATTCTTAGTTTTTATTAGAATCTTCTGTTAACTTCAGATGAGGATATTTGGTTGGCTTGAGGGCTAGCTGGAGGGAGATGATGAGAGGAAGTGGGTATAGTTGCAACATAATGTTTAGATGTGGTAAACTGAGCTTATTTCACCCCAAGCCTTAAAGGAATACAGACGTGCGTTTTGTGCATTTGGCAGGATGATTTCACAGAAATAATACTCTAAAATTCACTCTGTAGAGACCATGGGTAACTTACACTGCCTGAATTCAGCTAAGTAAACAAAGAATTATTGTTTAGTTGAATGACAATGAAACCCATGCTTCAAGGTAAACAATTCAATATGATCCACCAAAGGCTGATATTTGCTAGAAAACAACTGCCAGAATTAATCTGTAGACCAAAGATTAATATAATGCAGACAAGATTTGTTATATATCACTGGATGGGCATTGGAATATTCTATATTTCTTCACTTTAAGTGGTTCCCTCATTGAGCAATTCTTGCAAAGCAAAGCCAAAAACCTGGAACATAAGGGCTAAACAGAAGACATTAAGTACATATTGTCCTTATAGCCACTGGATTTCGCTCACAAATTAGAATTGTCATGAAAAGTGAAATTCCTTACTTTTTGGCATGTTCTAATGTTTTTTGGAAAAGGTTTTTCTTCTTTGGATTACTGCTTTTTCTGTTACATGTCCTTATTTCATCAGTTATATGCACTGAATGTGATTCCAATCTTTTTCTCCCATGTTTGTTGGACCACTGAACCACGGTAAATGAAGGCACATGGCCAACCATATGGTAACAATAATATGAGTGCTGCAGTGGAGGAAGATCAAGAGTTGCATATACATAAGGTAATATGGAATATATTTATACTGTTTTGAAGAATATCACTAGTCTGTTTTCTTCGGTAATATTCATGTTCTTTGGAGTGACAGAATGAGGTCAAATCCAAGATGCACTACAATGAAAGTACCAGTCAAAAAGAACTTGTCTCTTTCATCTGTTCTAGAATTTGATCTTTCATATAACTTTGTGGAAATTATCATATATCAAGCGCTATTGGAATTTGCCTAGAAAAGACGCAATTTTCTTTTCAGAAAATGAATGTAATTAAAAAAATTATTTAACAGAATGACTCGTGTTTCAAACAGTAGAGCTAAAATTTATGCCCTGTACCACTTCCCATTATTTTCAGAATGCCCCATTTATTGGATACATTTCTTATATCAGTTGGGATAACTGAAGTGCTCAGAAAAGCGGTTTGCAAACATCTAAACCTAGTTGTAATTAGTAATTAAAATTTTCAGCTAAACTACAAAATTGTATGAAAAATCATTCATAAATACTTTCTTGTCATTTAAACAAATCTAATCTTGGTCAATTACCAGCAGCAGCTCTGAAAGCTGCTCAGTTATGCTTAACCTTCAATCTCAGTTTAGTTTTTGATCTGCCTAACCTGAAACTGGTTTGTTGCTTTTCAGTCATGTTAATAGGTGAACAGGACAGATGGCCAAAAATAATAAATGAATTTTATCCTAGCAGAATTGGGTGGGATTGCAGCAATTTAAAACATTTTTTTGATGAAGTGGAAGCACCGGAGCTTTCATGAGAAATGGGAGAGAGCAATGTTTGAAACTGTATTAACTTCAATAAAGAATGAATAGGTTAATTTTTTAAAAATATTTGCTGAGTCTGTTTTAGATACTAAGCTAAGATATAGCTGTGTCCAAGCTCAGGTAAACAAACTGAGACTTCTGTTCAAATAGGCAGTGTTTTTCACTTTCCCATTTCATTATAACTGCTATTGACGATTGATTATGTACAAAACTATCAGAATATATTTTAATGGCAGTGACATCTCAGACTATCTGATAATAGGTGGGTAGATATTCATAAAGGTTGGTATCTAATGTTAAATTAGGAGAATTTACCTTTTCCAGAAATTTTATTTTTTGTCCTGGATTTCTTGAGAGATTCATATAAAAAGAGTCTTTTGAAGTTGGATTACAGCGAAGTATTACTTTAAATGAAGATCTATAAATATTCTGTGATAGTCTTAAAGGCCACATTCAGGCCACACTCAGTTCTGTGTTACCTGAGCTATTACCAAACACAGAGCTGGATAGCAGAGTCAGCATGAAGTTACAGGGTATAAAACTCCTGGAGCCTGGCTTAGTTTCTTTAAGGCTTCGGGTCACTCCACAGGGTGATCTAGCCTGATATTTGCTTTAAATATTTCCTTGTGTGAAATATTCTCCTCTCTTTTTTGGTGAGAAATTTTAGGTCATACCAAAATTTGCAGTCTCATGTATATTCAGACTTACTCCTTGAGACTGAATGATATCTCTTTTCTTTCTGTTTTTACATCCAGGTAAAATTTCCACCATACTGTGTTACAAGTAGAGCTCAATGAAACTATTATAGCAAAAATAAAAGATAATAGAAATGACTTTTGGATAATTTAGGGTAACCCATTTCATTCCATGCTCATCCACATAAAGTACCATAGTTTCACCAAAATGTTGTCACAGAATCTTAGACAGCAAATATATATCAGATACATTTTTATGCTTGAACAAAGATTTGATGCAAATTTAAAATAGTGCTGGATATACATGTATGAGTCTCAAATAAAAACTTCCATTCAGTCTGCACCTGTTTCTGTGGGTAAAGCACTGGTACTAAACTGTTATTTCTATATGATTAGATGGGAAAAGGAAATTTTTCTGGACCAACTCTGATTTAAGAAATTAGTTTTCAGTTTACAGGATGGGGATGCAATCAGCAGCACCTTAATGTTCTGATTTGGCAAGGCAGCTGAACCACCATAACTGGCTGCACACGTTCTTAGCTCACCTAGACATAAGGTAAAATGTGCTGTCTCAAGCTAACACATTTATTTTGCTGTTAGGACAGGTGGGCAGACATATGGGGCAGCTGAAGAATGTTACTCATTAAATTAATGCCAGTTTTAATAGTTCCAATGTTATGTGTAGCAGGAGTTGGCTTCAAGAAGAGAGTTGATACCAAGGGTGAAGACAGCCCTCGTCTTTGAACCTGACACTGAGGCATAGAAGGTACACTACATGTGAAGGTAAGAAGACTTCCTGGATATGGGAGAGACTGTGAAATGAAAAAGAAAAGCAGTAGAGAAAGATTAAGATATCAGGCATGGAAAGTATGATTTTCTTTTCCAATATATTTTGGAAATAAAATATATTTTGCTCCCTTAGCAGAGATGGTCAGTAAGTAGATCTTTCTTTTTTGCGCTCCCAAATGAAGAGCATGTTTGATGCAGCTTTTTTTTTTCTTTTGTTTCTACAGTGAATCTTGATAGGTTGAAATGAAGTTGTTCATAGAGCTTTTTGCTTCCCCAGATGACCCTGGGATTATATGAAAATGTCACTGATGGAGTTTCTGAGGAATATACCTCCTGAGTTCAGGCCCATATATATATATACATACATACATACATACATACATATATAAATATACATATATGAAAATTGATCTAGTATCCTGTCTTAATAGGCTGGTTCATGAAACACACATGAAACCAAATTTTTCAAAAGTTTTTGTGGTAAGCCTACTCATGTATTGTGCTGTTTATAGTATGGGTCATCTCTCAACTTCAGTAAGGCAGACACTATTTCCTACACTAGAGTGGGCAGTGTGACCTTTGTGGGCTGGTTTCAACAGGCTGAAGCTCAAGTTACTGCTCTGTTCTGACAAAAAATATATTGAAGTCCAAAGCTAATGGTCTGCAGTCATCAGACCCCATGCTAGTGCCAAAAACTGCAGATAGACAGCAACACCACTGAGCCTATGTGAACTTCCACTGCTGTGACCTCCTGTAAAGTGTGAAAAACACTCTGAAGTTTTCAACCTCCTAAAGAGCTCATCTGTTATTCAGAATAAAAAAAAAAATCTTGTTTATCTTCTCTCGTGCCACATGAAGGGCTGGGTGATTTTCAGGGGCAGCAGCAGCAACAAACTTGCGGGATTTTCCTGGTCTGTGCAGGTGCAGGGCACTTCTGCTTTACAGCAGCAACTGATAATCTCCAGGAAAAGAGGGCACTGAAGCAGTAGTTACTTTCTCCTTTCCCATTCCCAGACAGTGCTGCAAACAGGTGAGAGTGGAGCATCTCTCTTCAGCCCCAAAAGTTGTGACATTCGCCCATTAAACAAAATCCATGGCTGGCAACTACGCTGTGCACAGCATAGCACAGCGTCCAACTGCATGGGCTGGTGAAGAAAGGAGCACTGCAATTCAGAATCCCTCTGGAACAGGACAATCTGTCTTCCCAAGCTGGAACAGTTTCAGGATGAGTTTTGAAAACTCTGGAGACTCTTCAGCTTCAGGAGAATCCTGTCAACATATGCTAGAAAGTAATAGTCAACTTTTGAAGTTCTATTTGTTTAAACAGTCTCCAGTTTGGTAAAACTGTTGAGGTAAATCCTTGTTCTTCTGGGGAAAAATTGCAAAAATTCGGTGCTTTATTTATTTTCAAATCATTTTATCAATATTAAATCACCTTCAAACTGCTTTTAGAGGGTAGGTAATTGATACCACTTTCACAAATGTGAGGGGAAAACAGAGGCTGAGCACAGCTTAGCCTTGGAATGCGCTATTACAGAGAGGTTTCAAGGGCTAAAGGAACTTCATGAATCTCGAGCCCTAGCCATGAGTAATACGAACAAACTGCTGTCAACTCACTAATGTGTGAAATATAGTAGGCTAAATTTTATGAGTTTGGGTTGACTGATTTAAACAGCAGTAGTTGGGAGAACACTTTAATATCAGCTCTACTGTATAGAGCCTGTATTCTGCAGGCTGCCCTAGGTAGTCCTTGGCTGAAGTACATGAACCTTTTACACACTAAATTCTTGTCATGCTGGCTCATGCAGGAGTCATCGCTTGCTGCTGTCACAATAAAACTGGCGTAAGAAAGTGATGAATCAAGGAGGGGATTTTCCCTTCCCTCCCTAGAAGGCTCCTCTGGATTGTGTGGGAGTCTTTCTCTCTGCTTACAGATCATAAGCCACTCAGTGCTGCCAGGAAACCACAGAAAGGCATCAAGATTTCCTCCAAATTTTTTATGCAATCATAGTGTCTATCCTTTAATGACCCAGTGGAGCAGAAGTCATTCCAAACCACTGGAACTGCTTTTGTATTGCACATGGGGAGGCTCCAGCTTCTGATCCTCAGAGAATCAGCACATAACTGTAAGAGATACGTCCTACATACGTGGCACAGACTTCTCATAGTTTGTCCTATGCAGATAAGTTCTTGGAGATAATGTTCTTTGTCTTGTCTCTTGCATGGTTTCTGCCTAATTTAAACTGAAAAAGAGGCCAGAGCTTAGGCTTTCTTCTGTTATTAAATATACTTTTCCTTTATTTCATTTTTTTCAAAGAATTTCAAATCTCTCTCCCTAGAAAATAACTTGACATCCCCTTGTGTGAACTAAGTTCTCCTATAGCTATGTTGCATGATAAAGAAAAATTAATACAATAAATCCTGCTTTTATAAGAAAAGGACAGGAGCTGTAAAAGTAGAGTCACTTCCAGAGTGCTACACAGAAAGAAGTTGATAATACAGGCAGGGTTGCAAAACCCTTAATAATTTTCAGGAGACTGGAACATCAAGTTTGTTATGTTCATCATCTGTTGTGCATCACGAAAAATGCCAGTCAATGAAAGATCTACAGCTGATGGAAATGCAGCCTTGGAGTTTGTGTGTTCCTGCTCAGCCAGACAGTTTGCTGATGAAGGTGATGTCTCACATCATGGTCCTTGGTAAATTTGTGCCCTGATTGCCTGGCTCACAATATTTTCTCTCCTAGACTAGGAAGGGGTGAGTGTCAATTTGGTATCTCCCACCACAGACCAGCAGAGCTTCTCATCCCACACTTTGTACAGGAACTACAGGAGTGAGGAAGCAGCTTCAGAAACTATGGTGACATAGTCACTACTGTTTTTGTGTTTCAGTCTTACAGCACAAAGTACTGGGCTTCAGACATAAATAACTGCCTTGATTCATGTTTCACACTGGCTGCAGGCAGCATAGTGATGCATCTCACTTTCTACCTGACCTGTGGATGTGTAAGTTACACAAAGAATGACTCAGTCAATAAATCATGTATGGAATCTACAGCCCCACCATGGACTCAAAAATACATTCAAGCCACCCATGAGGGATATATTTAGAGGAAGGAGGGTAGAGATGGCTTTTGGCACAGACTCAAAACCTACCTTTTCAACTAATATTTGGCATACTGGATTTCATTGTATAGCTATATTAAGCTTTCCTTTAATGCTTTTTACTTCTTATTTGTAACTTGCAGGGCCTTTCATGGAAGATCATGTGTTCCTCACCTCTTGCAGTGGTATCATTTGGGGGTTGTACCAAGGCCAGGCCAACTTGGTTTCCAGACAAGTCAACTTCTTGAGGCCTGAGCATAAATTTATTTTAATAAAATTGCATAAATCATGTCAGTCATTCTCTTTCCTGGTTTGGGAATAATTTTCTTGCACTTATGAAATGCACTTATGCAGCTTCCAGCAGCTTTGGTTGTTCCTTGTAGCAGGGAGGTTTGGCTGGGGGGGTTGCCTGCTGCCCTGAGTGTAGTCTCTGTGCTGTTGGCTATTTCACTCTCAATTTCCTATTTGGTGACAGATCAAATAGTCTCCATAAAGGGCAGAAGGAATGACAGAGACTTACTTTCTTCAAGTAGAAAACAATGTCTCATATGTGACCTCAGCAATACCACTCCATGTGGCACTTTACTTTACTATGCCTTAAAGAACTGGATTGTGTCCAGGCCCTGGTGTGGTGCTAATTATCACAGCTTTTGGCTAAGGATGAACTATAAATCTTTAAACACCAACAAGTCTGATTAGGCTTGATTTTCTTTGGCACTGTTGTGGTACCTCCAAACATAAAAATGTTTTTGCAGAACAGGTTCAGTATATGTGATACTTCCTTGCATGCAACACTTATCACACTCAGGTTTATTGATGCAGGAAGTTAGTTTCCCAGTCCTATTCTTTAAAAAATTGAGGTAAGGCCAGATCTTCTGGCCTGATAGAAATCAGCATAACACTGTTGTCCTTAGTCATGTTTTCAATAGTTCAGGATATAGATCTTGGATTTCAATCCTCTAGTCTAGTGGTAGAAAAGGTCTATCAGGTCATGTTGTCTATGTGCTTATCTGTGAAAAATTGTTCCCTTGTGTACAGAAATAGGAAGCAGCCCAACATTGTTTTTAAGCATTTCATTTCCACAAATGATGTCTTTACCACTTTCTTCCCTTGGGAGTCTGCTCCATTCAGATGGGGATTTTCCTGGCTCTAAGCTCCACAGTTTTCATTTCATATTCAGAGCCATAATTTCTCTACCCAGGTGATAATTTTCCCTCTGGCTATTTTCATTCTTCAAATATCTGTAGACCATTGTCATGCTCCAGCTTTTTGATTTTTAGACAACTTGCAAATACCTAACTCTGACTTGTTAAAAAATCAGTTCACTTTACCGTAATTGCTCTTAAGTGTTTTTTCTGAACTGCTCTCTGTTTGTCAGGAGTCACCTGCTGTCCAGCAATGAATGCACATGCAATTGCAGATCACTAGGATGGAGCAGAGACAGATTTTGTCTGGGGTGAGGGGGAGAGGTGATGGAGCCTCTGCATGTGTGGAGATTCTTGACTGAGCAGTGGGGTGCTGAGTAAGTTTCTACATGGTAGCACTCAAAGGTCCTGTTTGCCTTCCAGAACAGAGCAGGAAAAGCACATTTCAGCTCTTAAAGCATTCAGTTTAAAGTAAAACCCCAAATCCTACTCAAGATTCCCTGCAGGGGTCAGTTGAAATGGTCATGCCACGGGAAGTGACCAGGGCATTGTCTTGTATCTGGGATTTTCAGTCATTTCTAGGTGTTTTCAGTGAAGATGATTACTCCAGTGTAGTGAATGTATGCCTAGCAAGAAACAAGTTGTACCAATAGTTACATTTTGCAAATTAGTAGTAATCTAGGGACTCTGAGGTACAGCAGGAATACAATCAGGAAACTGGGGTGGTCTGTAACATTGTGCTTCTTTCTTGTACAGTGATACTCGGAGATGTTTCCTTTGGGACATACCATGAAAAGCAATGAACCTGCCATGAAGACTGATGGGAAAGGCAGACACTTTTTGGCAATGTGTCTGAGAGTGGGAAGCACTTTCAGAAGTACGTGCAGGGCAGTAGGGAACACTTACAACAAAAAATAGTGGTTAACATCCCTGAATGTCCATAGGATGAAGAGAAATGGCTCTGCAGAGCTGAGTGAAGCTTTAAATTAAATTGCTCAGAAAGCTCTGAATTACCTTCCTGTTGGAGGTGAGTAACCTTGTGATGCTACAGAATTAACAGTCCCCTTTACATAGTCTAGTACTAGTCCCCTTTTTACATACATGATGTTTTTTTCTTAAAAAGATTCAACGCATTTTTTGCCCAGGTCCACGAATTTGGACTGCACAGGAGTGTCTCCATTTGGCTTTGTATGCTGCTGTGAGGAACAGCCAGCACCTCCACAATAAAACCCCTTTTTCTCTTCCTCTGATTATGCTCTTTTCTCATTTCTACAAATACTATCTGCTGGACAGTGTCCTTCCCCAGCTCAGCTCTAAAAGTCACTCTCGTATTTCCAAGGGCTCACATAAAAAAAATCACAAGTCTGAAGAAAATCACAATAATGCAACAGAGTAATTTCACACTTCCCAAGAGGTAGCTGGACTTCTGAACATAAAAGGCCAATGGGTTTTCAGATGCTGAGACTCTCTAAAACCCAGAAGGAGGAAAGACTGTCAGAAAGAACGCAAATGTCACAGGGTTCCTCTTGCAGTGCCACATGTGACAACTTGTGACTGACAGTGTTTTTGTCTACCCAGTTCATGAAGAGATTTGGTTGACTGAAAGGAGGTTTAAAGAAGTTTGCCCCAAAGTGAGTGACCTAAGCTTCTCATTAGGAACCAGCACAAGAGAGGACAGGAGTTGTAGCCTTTCTTTCATAAGCTGAAGGAAGAAACGCCTCCCTTTCTAGCCATTAGCTATGTCCTTCCTAGAAATACCTTTTCTTTCAAGACTAGAAGAGGATTTTGTCCTTTCTTTTAAGGAAGGAAGTGCTATTGTTGTATTCCTTCCACAATGATGCAACCTAATAGATGACATATATATTTATTACCTAACTTTTTGCTATTTGATAGTATCTGAATATATCTGCTGTGAGTACATAGCTGCAGAGAGGACAATAGCTGAAGAATTTCTGTGAGGGAGGGTTAGCCATGGGCACCTCCACAAGAGGTTAAGGAGTGCCCTCATGCCCCTGGGAGGTCTGCCTCACACTTCACAAACAGTGAAAATGCTGAACCTGAAAGCTCCCTGTTACAGAATGATTGCAAAACTAACAATTCCATTAGAATGTGTGACTGCCACAGCAAAGACCAGCTTGGTACCAGTCTCCACTTCCTACAGCACCTCTTTGTGAAGCACTCAGAAGGATCAAGCTGTTGTAGTAGATCTCTTTAAAAAGAATGAAACACAGAGACAGAAACATTCCCTTCACCACTACTGATGTGGCCACAACCTTGGAAAGTATTATCACATTGAAACAAAATGAATGATATAGTAGGCCAGAGGAATGTTCTGATAATAGTCTGCAGACAAAAAGAGTGCCATTGAATATTCTATACCTGTCTTGCATATCTGTGATGACTAAGATAACAAATCATTTTGTTCTCATTTTGCATGAGGAAATAATATTAATTTATTTCAAATAAATTAGAAAAGTGGACCTGGGGACTAGTTTATAATTTAAAAATTGAAAAAAACCCCACCAAAATGTAAAATTATGGGAAACAGCTTTCCATACTGTGTCTTTTATCAGTCATATTGGGTGAATTTGACATTATATGGTTTACCCCAAATGGTTACTATTATTTCTACATTGATTTGGCTGGAGACAGCCTTGGAAAATATGAAATTGCTTGTAAACCCATTACCAACCAGATGGTTGGGAAAGGTCATGAATGAGATGGGAAAAAAGTGGCCTGTTGCATGATCCAGACCATAAATATGGGATCTCTCAACAGACACTCTAGTAAGTAGTTGAAAAGAGGAGAAGACAGTATGATGGAGCTACATTAAAAAAAAAATCAAAAAATAAATTTTTATTAATGTTGAAATGATTCCTGAATGTGTATCCATCTCATTCATTTTAAAGAAAAGAAAATACAGCCACAAAACTGCAGCTAGATCTTTGTTTTATATTTATCCAAGCTTATATAAACAAAATGTTCCCACATTTTTATATGAATATCTCTTTTGAATAAATTCACAGAGGCAATATTTTTAGTCATTATAACAGTAATTATTTTTTTTCATTCTTTGTTTCCAGGGTACTCAGGCACAACACACAGCCTGAGCTGTTTGTTTTGTTTTAACTCAGTCTCTGCATTCACTTTGTCACTGTTAAAACACTGATAAAAAAGACAACAGATTTATTCAATGAGACCAGGTGGTGTTCCAGATCCGACACAACCCTGTGGCCCAGAAATGTCCTCATTGCACTGAAGCCTTGCTGTACAGACTTGTAATTCCCTAACTGGTAAAATGGACAACAGTCCTCATGAGTCATGCAGGGCAATAACCTCTAAAACACTGTATTTGAATCTGGGAGAAGCACTGCAGGGTTTTCCAGCTGCTGGAAAACTTATGAACATAAATGTGTGTAAGCTGAGGGCAATGATGTGATGTACTTGATCACATACACAGGCTGAAAGGTCAGTTCCCAAGTGTTATGAGATATAATGGCTTGTTAAAATGGAAGTGATGGGGCCCACCCCTTTGTTTCGATAATGGGATTTTTGATCCACAGTATGGATGTGTTCTTTGAAGAGCAGACACAGTCAAAAAACACCACAGGGCTGATGGATCCTTCAGCCTCTTTTTATGTAGACATTGATTCTGTTCTCCAAGATTTCCTCCAGCCCTGGGCCTGATGCCCTACTACTTTCATTCAATAATAATGGTGTAAGAACTTACCTAAATGCAGAAGTCCTTTCTACAGTATTGACCCAAATATTCTGCATTGCTGTTACTATGTTCCATTGCTTGGGCTTTGTCTCTAACAGTAACCAAAAGTCAATTCATCAGTCTGATATCTGTGTGCTTTCTGAATCACATTTGCTAAAAAAAATCCCCAAATTATTAGAAGAGGAAAATAATCAAAACATTAAAAAATTAATATTTCTTACAATTCTTTGAATTGTCTGCAAATGTTAAGTTGTGGCTCTTCTGTAAAAGGATCTGTGACTGATTAGAGGAAAAGACTCTTCACACAAATGCTGAAGGACTACAAAGCTGAGGTTTGAGTCTCCTGTATTGTGTCCATACCCAAAGGAAATAGAAGTTTCTTAAGCTGTGATTTGCCATTTTTTACGTTGCATCCCACTGTTTGATATCTCAGATAAGGAGTGGACCCAACTGGAAGTTAAAATCAAAGGTATCTAAACAGTTCTGACCATTTGTCCATCATTCATCATTCATATCTACACAGAAATTTGAAACAAGCTTGAATATCTAAAGGCTTTGTGTTTAATAAAACTGTAGATTAAAGGCTGTAGCACTACCACAGGCTGCAGCCTATTGCCTGTTTCCAGCAGGCAGAGTGCCATAATGTTTGAAAATGTTATGGAGACATATTACATTATCACAGTGATGTTGCAAGATTCTGTATTATTCTTCTGGCAGTAAGAGAGCTACTATGAGCTGTTAATATAAAATCCAGCACTCTAAGGCATCCATGTGCTATGTGCTAACTTCCCTCTTGTAACCCTAGCTCAGATTTAGCTAACATTGCAGTCTGGCAGACACACTGTGACACTGTCAGGAGAACATCTCAGCAGCTACCTCAGTTTTTCTGCGCTCTGGGCACAAAGGTGGCTTGATAGAACCACAAATCTGAGCAGAAAACCACTTTTGTGATGGCAAATCTCAAGGGAAATTCTTCTGGAGTCCTGTCAGCTGGTCTGGCCTAAGGGGAGAGGTGGTTTGCAATTCTGTACGGACAAGGGCAATGGTATACAATACTCCCATGGGTGAATTCCTGCTCTGTATTTCTACCACCCCCCTGACTCTTCACAGGAGCATCACATTATTCCATACCATGAGTGAGCGTGGTTTCTCTAACAGCTGTGACATCAGGGAAGAAGAATCATATGTGTCTTATGTATGTGGACTGGGACACTGTTTTCTGCTATGTCTAACTAAGACGTGATCCCATCCATGTGTTGATCACAGGAATATTCTTTCAGATATTAAGAAATGTAAATGAGCAGTGCCTATATCTACAAAGCTAATTAAAGCGCTTGGCTTTTTTAATCAATACTGATCATTTATTGTAACAAACAATATCATATCTCCTTTCACCACCTCTCTCAGCTGCTTATCTCATAAGAAAAATAATACTATGGGTATTTTGTGTTAACTGTGGAACATGTTTTGGGAGAAGCATGTTCAAATAATCAGTAATGTCAGTGCTGAGTAAGCACAGCCCTATGCTGTACCTTTTAATGACAATTATCTGCCTCTTCCTAGATTAGTAAGCTTTTCTTTAAAGAGATTATTCTTCTTTATGAGAAAATATTGCAAGATGTACCCTATCTTGCACATTACCGTCCCCTGAATCAAAATTTTTTCAATTTTGTTCCATTTGAACTGCAGATACAGCCATTGAGTATTCACTCTCTCTCAGCATATTATACTGTATGAAGGAAAAGCAAAATGTCAAACTGAAAAATTACTGAAAATTAAAGGTAAGAGCTCTTTAAAAGGTAAAACTCTTGTGACTTAAAAAATAAAGAAAAATATATATTTAGCAGCATATTTTTGCTCCTTTTTACAATTCACTGAGAGCAGTGTAAGTATGCTTCATCCACGAAGAAAGCACTGCAAATAGTAACAGAAACCCCATCATTTCCTTATGCTCGTAAATGTTCCCTCTGAAGTGTAATAATATGTGTTGTTAATATATATTGTAATTCTCTGCCTCTAGTTTTTCTTAATGATGATCTTAATGGAAACAGAGTAGTTTATTTAGCAGACAAACATCAAATATTAGTTCAGAAGAATTCTTTAGGCCCTGTGTGCACACCAGTGTGGACTTAATCTTTGTCTTCAAACAATATTTCTCTGTGTGTTTGGCTCAGGTTTCTGAGCCAAATCAGGTTTCTGCCTTTGTGTGCATTAGGGTTACCAATCTCAATTTAATGAGAAAATGCTAAAAAACGCTCTGGTGCAGCTAACTGAAATTAATAGAGAAGTAGAAAAAACCAAGTTGGCCTATCTTATTTTTTGTCCCTGTTTTGTTTATTTTGAGAAACAGGACACATTTGGTAATTGTTTCAGTGCTTGGAGGGCTCTTTCATCTTGTGGTTCAGGTGAAGGCAGCATTTTTTACCTCCATTTCTACAACTAATGGGAAACAAATGAGGGTGCCCATTAGGCCCTGCAATTGAGGCTAGAAGCTCAAGAAAATTTTATAGGGAAAGGTAATCCCCTTCATCTTCATTAGTTGCCATGTAGTGAAGTACATGTGCTAACTATTTTACCTTTCCTGGATCACAGGACAAAGGTGTAAGTGACCTCCTAGGTGACCTGTTCTTCTGCAGATGGACAACCACTTTTGTGCACAAAAACTACCAGGTTTGGACATAAATGGAGCCTTAAGGCTTCCTATAAAACTTTTTCCTGATGCCCAATGCCTCCTTCTTACAATATAACTAGAGAAATAACTTGAAAACATATAAATGGAAAATTCAGACTCCTGTCTCCACAACCTTCTGCTTATTATTTCCTTATTTTTTATCATCTTTTTTCAGTTTTTTCCAAATCAAACACCCCTGTATGTCTCTTCTGAAGTCAGATAACACTGTAGAAGTTCACACAGCCTCACAGTGAGGAATGTTCCAGCAGTAACAAGGGGAGTCTTCTTCTGCTACTTGCAACAGAAAAGAAGTGGGAACAAAACAACAGGTCCCCTAGTAAGCCCCTTGATAATGACAGATGAGTGCAGGAGAGCTGTCAGAACTGAGGGGGGAATGTATACATATAAATATAAATATATATGTTTATATATATTATATATGTTTATCCAGTCTACAAGACACTCCAGGAAGCTTCTGTTTCATCATAATACTGTTTTCATAACCATAACTGTTGGCAGTTACAGTCTTCATAACTTAAAAGTCATGGGTGTGCTTAGACTTCAACACCTGTGACACTACTAAGCAACCCAGATTTCCAGAAATTTCCAGCTAGTTGGAATTTTCTGGAGTTCTCCTGAGTTATGTGATGCTGATTGCCTTACTGGTGCATTTTCCTAGGTTACAGCTTAAAATCCACTATCAAGGATATAGTTGATATGTGTTTTCCTAAATGTTTTCCTTCAACATGCCTTATCCAGATGTGAGGGACTTGTCATTACGGAGATTTACTGGTCAGATGTAGCTCTGAAGAACTGCTTTCCTTAACATTTTTATTACAGAGTGGGCTTATGAAATGGACAGGGTAAAATGGATATTTAAAAACAATCTTAACTCCTAGCTGCAATTTTTGTGATTTCAGGACCTCATTCAAAATCTCATGAGAGAATTCCAGCAAAAGGGTCAGAAATGCCAAGCAGTGGCAACAGGGAGGTGTAAAGTCAGAACTGTGGAGAAAGGGCTTGAGCACCCTTTAACAGGAATGCAGAGCCCCAATATCCTGTGCCACTATTAATCATGTATAACTGTGCTCCCACTGGCCTCAATTTGTGGTGCTGTTACAGTTTCCTTGAAGAGTATTGTTCAGATGGACCTTAGAGTTCAGCTCAAACTGTCATGAAAAATGAAAGAGGCAATGCCAGAAAGCATCTGTACAATGTCTGTGCATGAGACAAGCAGGGGATAGGAGAGGTGATATATTTCTGACCACTGAACACTACAGGTACATTTCTCACCATTTCTCAGCCTTTTGAACATTATCAGAAGCCTCAGCAAAAGTCATCTGCCCCATTTTTAAATGTTTATTTCTTCCCCATTAAAGCCGGTCAAATGGCTTAAGAAAGGGTTTGCAAATAGTTTAGAAATTTACCACTATTCACAGGTCTGTTTAATTTTTAAAGAAAAAGTTGACACATGGAGTTTCTATTTTATTCCTTATGTAGATCTCCAAATAACATTATTTTCAGAGATACAGAGCATTGCAAAACTCATGAGAGATAGTTAATTTGGTCAGAATTCAATCCCCACTGTCTTTTTCTCATTCATTCTCCAATTCTCAATTAATTGAGTTGCTGTTTTTATACCAGTATAAGACGCTAGATGTAATTTCAGATGGAAATATCTATGGAGTGAGTAGATGGGAGTTGTAATAAAAATCTGCAGGAAAAGAGGAACTAAATACCTACTTAAAAATACTTAAGAAGAAGATCTCAATCTTAAATTTTCATCTGCGTGAGTTTACATGTACTTAACATTTTGAATCACTTTAAAAACATTTTTTCCTTGGTTCTGGTCCTAAGGTTGAATGATTCTGCCTACAGTAATTTACATTTCACTGTCAAATGCAGAAAAACTGAAGATGGCTGTTCCTTTCCTTGTTAACTCACATTTTACATATTTTAGTTTACCTTTGAAGTAACTATTCTTGGAAACCATTCATTCTTCTGTCCTTTTGGATACCAGGGTTGTCAGAAGGACTGTAAAATAATTCACATAATGAACACAGCTAAAATGATCTCGTGGTTACAAAGTGCTGTTGGAGAGGAAGCCTTCACTTTCTGACTCCTGGTCCACGCTGTGGAGGTTTTCTCTCACTACCCCTTCTCTGTGCTCCTGCTCAGGGTCAGGTCATTGGAAATCTTTTGCTGGAGTCCATGGCTCACCCATCAACACAGCTCTGCAAGGCAAGCCTGGTGGCCCTTCTCCCTGCCTGCTGTGCAGAGCAGGTGTTGGCAGCTCAGCCCCTAAACCTCCTGCAGAGGACCCCTAAAGGGCTAGCCCAGCCCCTAAACCCTGCAGAGACCTTGCTTTATTTTCTGACTTTATATGAGAAGAGTTTAGACTAACAAGCCACTTTGTAGGAGCCTGGACAAATCCCTTTTCTAAAGGCTCACTACAGTCTGGTTCATAAACACTAATCTATACCAGGCCTGCTCTTATTCATTGTTATAAAAGAGAAATGGGGAAAAAACTCTCATTCAGTCATTGCCCTCATGCTATGGTCCCACTCTGACATGTCCCACCCGTGTTATTTGTCAGCTTTGGACTGTTGGCAATGGAGATCTGAGGCACTGGCAACATCCTCATCACACAGTGGCTGCTATTTGCACACTGCTTGCAATTGTCAGCCCCAGTCCTTTCTTCTGTGTTCTTTACTACCATGAAGTGCTATAAAATTTCACATGGGAGCAAGTGGAAGTGTTTCTGAGCATGATGGAATGAACAGTGCCATTGCTGCAGAAAGAGAAATGCAAACCCCCTTCTTGAACCTGTCCAGCCACAGCCAACAGTGACAGGCTATCGACTGTAGCTGCAATTTCATGTGTTTGTAAGACTGGGTCAATAGTTAAGGCTCCAGCCTTCAAATGCAAACACAGACCCCAGCTGGCAGACCCTTCTAATGACCTCACTAAGAGGCTGAAGGTTGATCTGGCGGTGGGATCATATAGTCACCTTTCATACAGAGGTCGTGCCCTAGGATGGATGAAATCCAAGTGCTGTCAGGAGATTCAACTAGATAAATCACAGCAGTTGCTTCCCCACGACGTCACAGCTCATGTGCCAGTTCCTTTGCAGCAGCTTTTTGAAAGGGTTGAATGAACCCTATTTGCAGCAAAGTAGCTGATAGATATAGAGAGATGTAGATACAGATATACCTGCTCCCTGTGAGAATAACCTGTGTTCCCTATAGAGTGCAAGGAATCACTTTTCACTTTTCATTGAGCTGTGTGTACCAGGGCAGGAGGAGAGCTGACAAAGGCTTTCGGTCTGGGCCCCTTTTGCTCTCTGCTGGCAGCCTGCAGGAACAGCAGCATCTCTGCACTCAGCACTCAGAGAAAAGGACCTTCCCAGTGGTGTGAAACAATGACAGTTTATTTCCCTGCACAAATTACAGAACACGCTAACACATTTTATGTGTTCTTTGTCTCTCTGTATGAACTCATGCTGGGAGGTTACATTTAGAGGGAAAAAAAGTTAATGTGTGGTGGAAAAGGACCATCTTTGAGTGGCTATGTGCATGTATGTCTGCCTTGTGATTTAATGTAAAATTTAAGTTAATGAATTGCAAGGGAGGAAAATGCTTTGGAAAATGCTGCCTGCATTAGAAATAGTTGGGAATGATCTTGAAATCAGGTGTATCTCTTAATATGTGACCACTCAAATGCAAAAACTGAAAAATTCCTTTTAATCATGAAAGTAAAAGCCTAAGTTTTGTGTTGACAGATGAATAGGACCAGATGAAGCAATTACCTTTCCCACAGCAGTAGATGAACACCTGGTAATGGGGGTGTGAACACAGCTACAACCTCCACCCCATAGTTCAGTTGAAGCTTCTGTCCAGGGCTGTAACTCCAAACACCAGGCAAGTATAAGGGGTGATTGAGCTGAACTTGGAAAGAAAATTGCAAGCAGAGGCATTTAGTCATAAAGGAAATGAATCATTGGGGTGAGAAAAAAAAAATGGTCTTAAGAAGGGATATAGCCACATAAAAAACATTGTGTGCTTGCTTGGCAGAAAAACCCTAACCATACTACACCTTCAAACAAGAAGGGTAAGGAGGCATTTCACTGAATTCACCTGGAGGCTGTGCTCTATCTTCACGGGGTACCACACACTGACTCACTGTCAGATGATGCATCCAACATTTTGTGGCTTCTTGGTCACCTCCTCCCTGTATCAGCCCACGTTGGCTGCCAGGACAGAACAGTTCTGTGGTATTTGAAGTGGCTTTATTATCCAAAGAGAAACGTTGCTGGACATCAAAGTGGATGGTGGGACAAAATCAGCTTCCCATGGATTCCTAATTTTGAATTCTGGAAGACAACATTAGACAGGACATCCAGAGCAGATGGCATTGACTGTCACCTACCTGTAAGGCAGACACCCCCGGCATATATTGGAGCAGAGACAGGTGATAAAATCTGTTCTCTTTTCCCTTCCATGTGAAAATCTGTGTACCAAAAGAATTTTCTTCAGCAGAAAGTTGTGACAGTTTTGGCTTCTGTTCTTCTCTGCCAAGGTCAGGATGAATAATACACTAGAAATGGATCAAGTTTGGACTTGGTTGTTTATTATATCTTATCTATTTATTTATTTATCGATTTATTTATTTATCTACAGACTCACCAGCCATGAGCTTAACTAGCAAGCTAGGGAAATTAGGTAAAATGGAGTGCTTTTAACTCTTTCCAAGGACTTTTAAGTGATAATTACCCAATACCAAGGTGATACCTATATTGTTTATGTTTTTGACCCAATAATGACCACCCAAGGCCTGCAATGAAGACCTTTTTTCACCCATTTACAGAAAATCACCTAAACCCATGAAGAAGAAGGAAGAAAAAAGTGAAGAAGAAGGACATAGACAACACCCCAAATCCTCCATCTTGATTCCTATGTATTACTATACACTAAAACCCCAAATCCTAAGTTTCTAGGACTCAACAGAAAGTCATACATTTGTGCCTCTCTTCCTGCTGATAAAGCATTTCAGTAAACAGACATGAAATCAGCTACACCACAGTAGGACAAGGAAATGAGGAAGGAGAAAAGGGCTGACTGCTGGAGTGGGAAAGATTACTTTTTCCCCAGTAAGGCAAGGCTCAGTAGAGAAGCTTGATTGGTCTCACTGTCCCCTACTTATAAACATGCTGAGTTGTGACACAGAACATAGACAGCAGGTAAGCAAATCCAGTGCTCAGTGGTAGTTGTCTAGTGGTATTTTAGAAGGTCTTCTATATCTTACCCAACCCCTGGCTGCTAGTCCCAAAGTTCCTGGAGATGCTGTGTCAGAGTGAAGAACTTCCAAGAAAATGTTCCTGGTGCCCTCACAGTCACAGTCATGCTCATATCTGGACATCTGGCTTTCAACTTAGGCATGAACCATAGTTGTGTCCAGAATCAAACATCCTTGTTGGTATGATGCTGAAGATCTTGCTTAGGCTAAGATATTGTAGGTCATTGCACACAAAATCTGATTCAGTGGGAGCCTCTAAGGACGGGGAACCTGAACTTCTCAGTTCAGCCTTGTTCCTACCATGTCCCCATCTACACTGGTGATGTACAAGTCCCAGCCCCTGGCTGTGCTGCCCTGGAAATTCCCACCTGCTGGGATTAGTGAGGTAGAAAGGGTGGCCAGATGAGATCTTGGTGGGCCTTGACCAACCAAAATGGCAAATGCTTTTGGGTGGAGTAGATACTGAAGGTGGGTGTTTTCTGTGTGCAAAGACAGTAACCCATCATGTCTTCACCTGTGGTCATGTTTTTCACATCTGTGGCTTGTTTGAACATCTGTACATCATTGTACAGCAAACTACACCTCAAAATTGAGGGATTTTTTCCCCCTGTGGTTCCTAACCTTTAATTTCACTGCTTCCCTTCAGTGATTAAAATACATTTCAAGGAAAACTGTAGTAAAGAGTAAAGTTTTTCATTTATTTACAAGGAAACAGGCAACTTTCTCCTTCAAACACAGAGGCATGGGCTTGTTCTTGAAAAGCAGACAGGATTTTTGCAGTCCTGCCTGGCACACCTGTCAAAGGCTTGTGCTTTCTGACAGTGAGTGCACATTGTGCTTGGAATAATAGTGGCTGTGCATCACACCTTGAGTATCCACCAGGAAAAGCCCTGAGGATATAGTGTATGTCCCCATTATTTCTGTAACAGGACTCCATGAAACTAAAGGTGAGAGCAAATAAAACAGATATCAACATCCAGAATAAGCTGAAAATCACCCACTGAACTGTGGATACAATTGATACAAGTTTTTGACAATGTTTCTGTATTTCTAGTACTTGGGAATCTTCTTCAGGACATTGTGTTGGTCAAAGACTGGGAAACATCAGAAAATTTGGTCATTGGTGGAGCACATGCAGAAAGCTGCACCATCAGTACCGTTAGATATATTCTTTAAGGCAAATTAGAGTAATATTCCCCATTCTAGTAAGTAAGGGAATTTGACAGTTTATCTCCAGCTATTTGCTAAGGGTGCCTTTCCCTGTCTTTAAGATGGTGAACTAAGTTGTCTGTGCCTATTTCTTCTGTCACTTCCACTGGAGTTCAATCTTTCACCCCAGTGTGAATTATCAAAATCTACTTCATTTTCCTCTGCTTCTTAGCCCAAGACATCCCTGGGGTAGCATTAAGGTGCCAGCTCCAACTGAAGGTGTTGTAGGCATCCTTCATTGAATAAAAGCACTGAAATAGCAATAGGAATGGAGAAAAGTGAAATGGACACAGTTATTATAGTAATATTTTTGGGGAGGACCTGAATCTCATGTTATTCTGGTAGGTTATAATAACAGGACCTTTGATAAGGAAAATGGGACAACTCTGACTTCAGCATAGGATTGAACCTCTCACTGATGCAAGGAATTGCTGCTATTTCCTACAGCTGAAGTATTTACCAATAGCAAACTCATTACAGCACATTATTGTAAGAGTGTTTTCACCAGACAATTCAGCCTCAAGTTGTCAAAAGGGTCTCACTTGAAAAAAAAGAGAAGTAAAGAGGAAAAGACCAAGCAATTGCAAACCCCTTTGTGTCAGACATGCTGGATTTTTGCATTTGCCACTTCATTTCAACAAAACTAACACACTTTGATACTTCATCTAAGCAACATTAAACCAATCTTAAAAAAAAAACCCACAAAAAACCCATATAAAAAGCCTCAACAAAAATTAACCAAAAGAGTTAAACAATCTGACAATGAGAGAAAAGTTTTCATTCCAGATTACAAGAAACATTAAAGCTTAAGCCAAAACATATTTTTTCACTTTGTTCATTTCCTTAAAAATCTTGGACAAATTTAGTTTCGGTTTGTCCCAAACCAAATTTCTTCCGTCTCCAAAAAGCCCATTACTTACTAACCTAACTAATCATATTTATTTCCTTCCACAGAAGGGCCAAATCTTATATATTTGGGTCAGTTCCCAAATGATAGTAGGTGATGGCAGAGAGAGAAGGAGAGGATCCTGCAGGAGATTTTGGACCAATTCATCTATGTTTGTAATATAATCCAAGGTGCTATTAGACCACCCACAGGCAGATAAAAAGTATTATTTTAGGGGAGCTATTGAACAGGACTTTTATATTGAATAACATGGTTATATCACACACAAGTTTCTTTTATCAAACTAGCTTTAAATTTATATTTCCTTCTGTTACTATTACAGTGCTGGTTCTCTAAATAATAGTAATAACAGTCCCTACAGAAGAGATGACTCTCTACCTATTTTGGGGGAAAATATACTTTCAACCACCTGGAAATGGTTGTTCATATCTAAAGCTGAAAGCTCATCTCCCTGCCGGTCTGCAACTCAGTAACAAATAAACAAAGTTTCTGTAGCTGACCCTTTGAATCCCTACTGGAAAATGTGCAATGGAGAGAAAGACAATGATTTCATTAGAAGTCCAGGGCTCTGTCAGTTTCTATTCAAGCTGGAATGATAACAGAAACTGCCAGAATCATCCTGGAAATTGATGGAAATTTGGGTATACAGATTGAACAAGAACCTGTTTTCAGGGCACTAAACAAAAAAAAAATTGTAAAATTTGTTTGAAAGCTTGGGGTGTTTCCTGCCTTACTGGAGTCTCTTAACTCCTTGACACCGCAGAGCAAGTAGAAATCTGACAAATTCTTACACTATGGCTGACTTACAGGAAGGACTGTACCAGGGCAGCTTGATAATAATTAAGAGAAGATGTGGCAGCATTTTTACAAGCATAATTATTTCTACATCTGATCTTCCCTCTTCAGGTAAACATTTAATTTTCACAGTCAATACTTTCTGAAAAATGGTCCTAAGCTTTTTTTAATATCCATGAAGCCAGGTTGAAACCTGTTTATCTAAGCTGTGTATCATGTAGAGGCATCTTTTTAACCTGCCTATTATTATGTTAACACCTAAGCATCTTGCATACCTTACAACTTTTTAACTTTTGTTTTGTAGGAAAAAAAAACCAAAGGAAGAAATCAGGGAATTCTACAAAATGCTCGGAAGCAAACGTGTGATGGGCATAGCAGGGGGCCCCTCTGAGGTCATCTTGGGAGCTTTTTCTATTCCTAATCACTTCCTACTGTGCCTGCAGCCACTCTGTCAGCCAGCGCTGGGCAGCTGGTGGGTGAACAGGCCATGACTCCACTTCCTCTGCATCCCCTGGGGATGGATGCAGGGCTGTTCCGGGATGCTCCACGGCAGCGGGCGGAGGGCGGGACAGCTGCCCTGCACAAGCCACTGCCCGCCTCTGTCTGTCTGTCTCGGTGCCTCCGTCACTGCAGCTTTCGTCACTCCTGCGTTTTCAGCCTCCTGCAACCAATTTGTGGATGGTGCTAATTGGAGATGGAGAAGTTTTCTGCTTCCAAACAGAGCGGTCGATGGTGCTCTCCAGCTCACAGTCTCTTCTCCTTGATCTCCTGGAGTAGGAAGAGAGGTGGATTTCTGCTGATACAAGATTTGCCCAATGGAGTGGCTTACACTTTACATTTACAGAGTGAGTGGCATTTAAATAGCAGTCTTCCACATAAGCATCTCAGTGAGTTCAGATACACAGGTACACTGCAAAAATATCAGAAGCAATTTTAATGGGGTACTCAGCTGATACCTGTGCAGATGATAAGCAGCAGCTCTTTCCTACTGTTACCTTACCTGTATGATTTTAAAATATCTCATCAAAACTACACTTCATTAACTTTGTATTCTTGGTCTTCTGGGTCAAACAAAAACAGCACTCTACCATTAACTGGACACCACTCTTCTGTAGTAATATTCCCCATTCTAGTAAGTGAACTTGACAGTGAATCTCCAGCTATTTGCTAAGGGTGCCTTTCCCTGTCTTTAAGATGGTGAACTAAGTTGTCTGTGCCCATTTCTTCTGTCACTTCCACTGGAGTTCAATCTTTCACCCCAGTGTGAAGTATCAAAATCTACTTCATTTTCCTCTGCTTCTTAGCCCAAGACATCCCTGGGGTAGCATTAAGGTGCCAGCTCCAACTGAAGGTGTTGTAGGCATCCTTCATTGAATAAAAGCACTGAAATAGCAATAGGAATGGAGAAAAGTGGAATGGACAGAGCCCAAGGCATCCCTGGGGTAGCTTTCCAAATATGTTATATACCACTCATGTATGGAAGTATTTACAATATCTCAGTCCATAACTTATAGAAATATATTTGTTTGCAATAAACATCAACCATGTAATCTGTGAAAAGCAGGAAGTTTTCCAGACATTGTCCAGTTCCTTCCAGAGAACCTTGTTTTCTGCGGAGAAGAAATTGTGGCTGTCGTTAGTGAAGGTCATTATTGCTGGTTTAGTCACCTCAGATTCCCTTTGTATCCAGTGGAAATCATCAATACAGTCACCATAATTTGTGCTCAGGAGGTTCATCTGGTCCTGAAATGACCATTGGCCTTTGCAAAGTACTTCAGGCTGGATTGATGTGCCACAGCCAGTAAAACAAGGTTCAACAAGGCCAAATGTCAGCTCGTGCTCTAGAGCCACAACAATCCCCAACTACGGGCTGGAGGTAAAATTTCCCACTGGCAAAGGACCTGGGGGTTGTTTTCCTGTTCAGCCAGCAGCAGCTGAACATGAGACAGTTTGTGCCCAGGTGGCCAAGAAGGCCAATGGCACCCTGGCCTGGATCAGGAATAGTGTGACCAGCAGGACCAGGGCAGGGATTGTCCCCCTGTACTCAGCACTGCTGAGGCCATATCTTGAGTGCTGTGTCCCTCAGCTTGAAGAAAGACACTGAGGGGCAGAGAAGGGCAACAGAGCTGGTGAAGGGTCAGGAGCTCAGGTCAGATGAGGAGCAGTTGAGGGAGCTGGGGGCTTTTAGCCTGGAGAAAAGGAGGCTCAGGGGTGACATTATTGATGTCTACAAGTCCCTGAAAGGAGGTTGTAGCCATGTGAGGATCAGTTCTCTCAGGCTAGCAGTGGTGGAATAAGAAGAAATGGCCTCAGGATGTGCCATGGGAGGTTCATTTTGGACATCAGGAAGAATTTTGTCACTGAAAGGATTATCAAGCATTGGAATGGATTTTCCAGAGAGGTGATGGAGTCACTTCCCTGGAAGTGTTCAAGAAATGACTGGACGTGGCACTTTGTGGTCTGATCTTGCTGACAAGCTGGTGATTGGTCAAATGTTGGCCTCAGTATTCTCTGGAAGCTTTTTCCAGCCTGAATGCTTCCATGCTTCTGTGATTCTGTGATCTTACTGGGTGGACCTACATTGTCTGGAAAGTGAGTCATGACAGCAAGTTCATGGGTAGACACCCAAAATTGAGCAACATGGTTCCCATTTCTAATTCCTGCCTAGAAGCTTACTTAGCATTGACATCAGCGTAATTAAACATGATGTACTTGCTGTACTGTTCTATGCATGTCTGAGGAGCTGGACCTTTATTTTTGGCTTCAGGCACAGGATTGGATCCACCGTGTGACTGCACCACACACGTATATAAAGGTGTATATCTCTGTAAAAGCAGGTACAGGGTAAAGTTTTTACTAGACAATGGTTGCTTTTTGGTTTTGAGAAAACCAGTATGAATGTTCACATTTTTAGATCAGATTACTGTATCAGCTCTCTCTTATGCAGTACAGATCCTGGTTAAGAAATGAGAAGAATGGCTTTGTTCTGATAATTTCTCAAACACTTGCTACAAAGTTATCAAAATCATTAAACCTGGTCATAGTTAGGAAAGGACTCAATTTTCACTCCATATTATCAGTACAAAAATGCTAGCTGAGGGCCTGTTCCCTTATTCCTGCACACTCAGAAGGTGTTCTATTGGTTTTGATTAGAATATCCAAATGAGGAAAATAATAAGGAAAGCAAGAAAAAACATGAAATAAAGTTCAGCTGGTACCAATTTCAGAAACAGGGAAAACGTACATCTGACCTTTGGGGAGCAATTCATCTCAAAACAAAACCTGCCCCTGAACTTTTCCGACCTCCTTCTAAATATCTTGCAATCCTCATAGAAATGCTTTATTTACCTGGTGAACAAACTGCAATATGTATTTTACTTTTACCTTTGCCTGATAAGGTCTGTCCCGTCTTTCAGCTTGGGGATGATCTGGAGATGTCAAACATTCCTTTGAGGCTCAGTATCTTGGGATACTGCTTCAAATTGAGCAACTTTGACTTCTTCATGAACCTTTCAATTTACCTTACAAATGTCAGGGTGTGTACTGTTCCTTTGTTTTGAGAGCATTAGAGTAGGTGTAAACTGTGTGTGCAGGGTATTTCTTTGGCATCTGATTCTTGCTCCTTCTTATTTCTATATCTGTTGTTTTTCTCCTGACCTTTGTGGTATGCAAATATCACACATGCACCAGGGAAAATAACTGTGGCAAGACTGGGATGTAGTGCAGTCCTTGTGGATGCTCCTATCCAGAGATTCAGCAGCTTTCTGTCTCCTGGGTTTGCAGCAGTTTGATTTGAGTGGCAGCCTTGCTCTCAGATCCTGACTCTCCCATGGCTGGGAAGTTAACTCTCTCCATATGTTCCAGCACTTCCTGAGATGGAGCTAGTCAGAGCTTGATCATGGATGAGAGTCTGGCATCCAGCTCAATGAAGCTCTTTGTTTAAACCCCATTTATTGACAGAGAACACCAAGCACCCCTTCCTCCTTATCAATGGAGTGATTTAAATACTCCAAACATTTAGCATGAGGTATTGCCTTCCCCTACCCCCTTTGGCATTAAATGGCTGTTAAAGTACCAAATGGAAAAGCAACAGAAGTTATTGGTCTCAGTAGTGCTAAGGCAAGATATGGTCCCCCGCACAGGAAATGTCACATTTAATACAAAGTTTCAGACTCATAGGGTTGCCAAATTATTTGAAGTGATTTGTGTTTTATATATTCAACTACTACCCTAAATCAGTGCCAGACAGATAAAGGAGGCATAATTCTAAATGCAGATGAACTGTAAACAGACACGAAGCCTAGAAGGAGTGTTACACTGTGTTGCAATAACTTGTTTCCTACAGGTTACCAGAATTCAATATTAAAGAAGAAATAAAAATAGCAACATTGCTTATTCCCCTTGGACAGAGTTAAGGAGTAGAGAGAGACATCTCTTGATCCACCCTACTGTAACGTCTGACACAGTATAGGCTAGAAATTATTTGTATCCCACCCACCAGAGTAATAAATAAAAGAAGGAAATCTGACTCAGAGATGTGTCACTGTGTCAACAAACTTCAGTAGTAACGTATCTCATGTATGTCCTGTCTGTGACTTGAGCCACAACCCAATCCAAAGACACTTGGTGTGCAATACATCCTTAAGGTGATTTGGAAGGTTTGGGAAAATTGCAGAAGTTGTTGTAAGCCAGTAAAGTTAAAAATTCACAATCACAGTGACAGAATAGCAAAATTGTTCAAATAATAAAAGGAAAAAGTGGTAGTTCACTTCAAAAATTAATATTTAAAATATTTTAGAGTAATTTTTTTTCCTACTTGTTCTTTCTGAGATACAGGGAAGGTATGAAGGGACTTTAGGTTAACACAGGAATAAAATAACTGTCTTTCATGACTATGGCAAATATGGAGCAATATTGCAGTCTGAAAGGTTTTCAGTAGCTAGAATCACAGAATCACAGAATGGTTGAGGTTGAGGAAGGGACCTCAGGAAATCTTTTGGTCCAGCACCCCTGTTCCAGAAGAGCCACCTAGAGCCAGTTATTTGGCATCATGTCCATACAGATTTTGAGTATCTCCAAGGATGGAAACTGCACAAATTCTCCAGGCAATGTGCTCCAGTGCTCCATCACCCATAGCAAGGTCATATATTTTGATTTGAGAAGAAGTACACTTAAAGCAGCTAAGAAGAGTTAGAAATGCAATTATCCAGGAACTGCCCCCACCCCCCTCCCCTCCAAAATTCAAAAAAAAAAATTATCTCACATCTATAAAGAACATGTTGCAATGCAAGACAATCATTGCGACCTGTGGATTCACATTTCAATGGTTATGCAAGTCCCACTTCAGCAATTTGTACAAGTTTTCCTGCCAGTCCTGTGAAAACTCAAAATGAACAAACAAACTAGCACTTCAAGTTCCCTTAAGAGTCTCAATCTAATATTTTAAGAAAGACTCCTTGTCAGACTTTGACATTTTGAATGGAAACCTGGTATGGCATGATTTTTATCATTCAGGTACAAGGCAGGAAAGACAATCATGCAGAAACTGTGTGAACTGAAGCTTGCAGAAGCTGATAACAAGACCTTTTCACAAAGCCAGCTAGCTGGTGTCAAATCTCATTGGCTCATATTCAGGCAATCACAGTTGGAATTGCTTCCCCACACTTGCTGTTTGCAAAATGTGTCTCCTAGTATGGGCAACTCCATTCTTGAATATGGGAGGATAAAATATTTATCCTAGACCCAACTGCTATAATTGTTCTGGATGGAAATCAAAGGACTTCTCTGAAGGCCCAAATGTATCTTTCCAAATTATTGTGCATAAGGTGAGCTGTCAGGATTTCCAAGAGTTCCTTGGGAATTTGCTCAGACCCTCTCCAGTGCTGAGACAATGCAGCAGGAGTTACAGCAGCAGAGGTCTCGCCTCAGTCTCCATTTCAGGAGAACAGAAAATCCTTAGCAGCAGGGCATAGAGGAAGCAAGATGAGCACAGGTCCAATTTTCCTTGAGGGCTGTGCAGCAGCTCTATCACAAAGGAAGTGACATGCTTCAGTATCCAGCACAAAAGAGATGGGCAATTCATTAGTCTTAACTTATGCTTAGTCCATGTCAAGATGAAGATGCTTTCAGTCATGTCTCTGACCCCACTTTGCAGGTTTTTGACCCCACTTTGCATCTTCTGAGTGCTGAGCCTTCAGCCTGTGGGAATCTTCCATGCAGGGGATATTTCACTCATTTTTCTGGCACACTGTTAAGGCAAACTCACCCAAGATTATACAAGTCATATGGTATCAAAAGGATATGCCTTCAAAAAATGGCCACAGCTCCCCTGTGATGGATGTGACAGGAGGGAAACAGAATAATTAACCATGTGGGGAATATGAAAACTTTTCACTGACAAACAGATGCTGTGGGTGATATTAAGGAAAATGAATTATTTAGGATTAGGAAACTGGGAAAACACGAACAGATCCCGTATCAAATTCAGCTTTCATAAAGTGGCTTTTGTGGTTATATGTAGTTATTCCATTTGTCTTTTTGACCAGAAGCTGCTTGGACTCTAAATTTTCTAGTTTCAGTGCTCATACAATGCTAGCCATTCTTGTCTACATCTAACATGGGGGCCAGGAGTAGTTTGGCTCTGGGATGCAGCTGTGTGGGGTGATGACACACTATCTCTCCTCACAGCTTGGTCTTTGGTAGCTACGGTAACTTGGGCAGGAGGCAGCTGCAGCAAATTCTTATGTCAGTGGTAGAGCAGGGAGGCCCATCTGTGTAGGATGCACACCCAAGTGCATCTGGTACTGCTTTTGAGACTAAGTCCAAACTGGGACCTTTAAGCAATACCAAAACATAAACAGAAAACACGAGCTGAACACTGATGTGAAGCACCCTGGCTATAATTACCCTGGCTGATTTGTTATTTTTTTCTGAGATTTTCCTGAGGTTTGTTCTTTCAGACTGAAGCTGCCAGCTCCACTTTACACTCCTGAGCCTGCCCACTGCTCTCAGCAGACCATCTTCACTGCAGAATGCCAAACTCTAGGACAGCTGTCCACAGGATCATTGTAAAGTAGGAATGCAAGCAGATCTTCTGAACCCAGCACACTGTGTGTGGATGAAAAAGCAATTTGTCTAATCCCTTGCTGGATCTTTGCCTTTTCCTTGAACTGTTCCTGTGCAAAAACCTTCCTCTTCTGCCCAGAAAAATGCTTCATTTAAGGTGTCAAGTCCAAATGAAGAAAAGGTCCATTCTGGAAGCAGAGGTCTTAAGGATGACTTTTGTGAACATTTTCTTTTGCTCTTTCTGCTTGAAGAGTTCAAGGGAAAGAAAAGGTCCTTCCTTCCTTCCTTCCTTCCTTCCTTCCTTCCTGCCTTCCTGCCTTCCTGCCTTCCTGCCTTCCTGCCT
>VYXD01003626.1:116043-168832 GCA_013397195.1 Hylia prasina
TTCCTTCCTTCCTGCCTCCCTTCCTCCCTTCCTCCCTGCCTTCCTTCCTGCCTTCCTGCCTTCCTGCCTTCCTGCCTGCCTTCCTGCCTGCCTGCCTGCCTTCCTTCCCCCTCCTCCTTTATCACCCCATTCTCACCCTTCTCCCCAAATTTGGGCTTTCTAGAGAGAATCTAAAAACTTAAGTTTTCCAAAAGGGGAGAACTAAGAAAGGCAGCCTGTCATGCTTCTCTGATAGCTGGAATGTCTTGGTTTACATCTGTTTCCTGTACAAGGAAGCCCAAGGAGCAATGAACTCACCAGGAATAGAAATGTGTGTGCTTTCTTTTTATCTTTAAACAGAAACAGCATGGTTACGCCTGCAATCTGAGTCCACGTAACCAGTAATTTCTCATTAAAAATACAATTGGAAAATAGTTAAAATCTTCTTGTGAGCATGATTACATCTGTGTTAAATGTGGAGAGTTTAAATCACACTGCTACTGAACTAAGATATGGGTGGGAGGTTTTTTTTGGAGTTCCCAGAAACTAAATGTCATAAGGGATGTCTGCTGGCTAGTTCATCCCTGGGACCACATGGCTTTCATGAACTCACATGAATCAGAGTCTACATATGTTGCTGAGGGTGACAAGGCATGTGAGATTACCAAAGTAACTGAGGAAGTTGCAAATTTCTTAGAATAAAATATTTTCCCCCACTCTAAAGCAAATAATTAATTCATTTGAGAATTGTCATGGCTGAGTAGAGAAATAGCTTTTAGGAAGTTCACCTTGCTGATGAAAATGTTCTTTTCATATAAGTAGAAAGATAATAGGAATAGCAAGACCTCCTGATTAGCATGATCTCTGACCAGCATTAGGGAAAATCAGTGATGTGCTTTATTAGTGGAACAAGAATGGTTTTGTTTTCTCTTTGTTCTGAGCTCTGGATAGATAAATGAATGAAATGGGTACAATCTGTAAAGGGTCTTTTGCTCTGTACTTTTTATTCTATCCCGTCACCATGGAACCGACATTCACATTTGTCAGTGCAGCACTGAGCCCTAACATCAAAACACCTTTTATTTTTGACATCTGGTAAGACTCTTTATAACCTAACTGAGAAACTTTCCTTTTTTTGTCCATTTACAATGTATGTAGAGACAGCAATCACAATTAACATACTGGCATTTTTTGCCTAAACTATCTGTAGTGAATTAATCTGGTTATGGGTTGTTTTTATTCTGCCACGTGAGACAAAAATAAACCACTATAAAATGGACACCTTAGTTTTAACAGAAAAGTAGAGTGGTTAAGATGTTCACATGCAGCTACTGATTTTCAGTAGTTTGAACTGAAATACTTTTTAAATGCCCAAATTGCAGAAGGCATGTGCTCTCCCACTCCCAGCTTGGGCTACTTCAAAAAGTTACAGACTTCTCTTCAAACTGCATTTGAAAATCTCATCAGAACACGTTTCAGAGTCTGAAGGTATCCAATGAAGAGCAGCAGGAAGCATCCATGTGTAATCACGTTAACTTCATCTGCCAGTATATGTAAAAGCAACTACACTGAAGCTGTCCACACTCTGCTGTGTTACTTCTCAGTCTGAGCTTGGTGTAGCAGAGGGCAAGTACCAGACATTTCTGAGGATGCTGACATTGTGTAGCAAACACAAGGTAGAAAGGGAAACCTTTTCTTCTTCCTTTGCTCAAAGTGCAACAGGTGGAGGTGGAATTGTCCTTTTCCAGTCTCCTAGGTGTGATCACAACAACCATTTCATTTTTTTGAGAGATTTACTTTTCACCTTTCATCAAGACAAGATCACTAGAATGGCTCAGAATACAGCTACAAACAGTGATTAAACTTTGACAGAAATGCCTTCTAATATTTTTAATTATTTGGGATTTATTTTAACAGTATGAATATTGTTTATTCAGCACTATCTAATGTGTAGAATTAAGGCACTTAAAGCTTCAGAGAAGAGAAATTTATCTCTAACATAAGTGGTTAAAACTGTTCTTCTGTGTCTCTGCTGACTTGGTTCAGCAGCAAATTTGGCATGCCCAATGTATGAAGTGCAGCAGCTGAACATCAAATCCAGTCCAGGCTTCTCCTGTGTTCATCAGGATTCACTTTGAATTCACTTTGATGTCCTGTCATTAGAATGCTGGAGCAATAGCTCAAGTGCTATTACCTTCAGCTCACCTTTGTTCTGCAGGATAACTTGTATTCTGTTAAATCCCTTCCTGTACCAATCTTTATGATAATATATGCAGGACTGCAATGTCATCTGGTTAAGTAGATGCACTGCCTTTTGGGATCACACATATCCTGTTACAAGGGTCACTTGTTCCTCAAATGTTTCTGTCTGAACAGAGAGCTTCACAGCTTCTATGTATACAAAATATTGGACAGCTTTTCCCTGCCCCAAAATTGCTACATGGGAAATTTCTATGAACAAAGGGCTGGAAGACATGGGTTGTTTAAGGCCATGTGCAAGTTAGATTGGACACTTTGCAAGCTTTTGTCTTAGGTTCTGAGACTGCTTAACCTGCTTAGAGAGTTCGCATTGCTTAGTTTTTTCCCAGAAGTAAAATACATCCACTGAATGTTGGCGTTGTCTTTCATTTTCAATGAAGACCAAAAGCAGTTGGCAAAGAGATTCCTCAACTGGCAGGAGGATGCCAGCAGCAAGAGTGGAAAGACAAGGCTGGGAATAAGAAGACCACTAGCACAGACATGCTAAGAACAGCACCCTGGTAGGTAGACAAAGCAGCTCTCTGTTTCAGGCCCATTACAGGATTTCACTGCAATAATCTATGTGTTCACAAACACCCTCACAGTCTCATCAGTCTGTTTGCAAGCTGGAATTTTCAGGTAGCTTTCTGCAGGAGGAGGCATCAGAAGTACAAATCATGCATGGTATTTCCTCTTAAGCACAGGAGAGGAAATAAAGTGAAGGCAGCCAACATTTTTGAAGGGATGACTAGAGGGAGTACATATATTTCAAAGTAAATAGTGAAGCTACTATGGGTGAGATTGTTGCACATATAAAGGCCAAATTTTAAGAGAAGCAAGAAAAAGGAGAGAGAGCAAACCAAAAGTACATTTGGAGGTATACAATCAAGACAAGCAAAGTGGAGGTTTTTAATATGAAACACATTTCCTGTCAGGAAACAAGTCTATTCCTCAAAAAATAGCAAGCATGCTGCTCACAAGGACAGATGAGAAGATGAATTTGGTGGATAGATGTAATCAGAGTTTCTAACATGATAACAAAGCATATTATTAGGACTGTAAATGGGTTAGGGATTTTCAAAATTGAAAAGGTGTAAAAGGAAAAAAATAATCAAGCTGGCATGTGAAATTTCATGTTTTCAGGTATTGAAAAAGTATTATTATATCAAACATGTTTCATTTTCAGGGTTTACCTTTGACCGGACATCTTTATATGAATGTTTGGCTTTTAAAAACAAATGAAGATACAAAATGATTGTGTCTTATGTGCCACCTGCAGAGAACTATATTGAACCTGAAAATGGCTGGCCACAACAGCCAGGTAAAGAAGGTCATCTTTCAAGTGACTTGCTTAACTACATGTCCTCCAGCACACTGATTTAATGTATTAATCTCTGTATCTTTGAGAATATGTATAGAGCTACTGAAGTATCTAGCCTTTGTAAAGCTAGATGAAAGAATCTAAAGCAGCTACAAATCTGTCTGGATTCCAGACTTCATTTTTCCTTTTCTGATATCTGAAATGCTCCCTCAGAAACCAAATAATGGACATAAGCAAATTTTGGCAGCAACTCTTGCTAATAACTCAAATTCCAAGACACTTCTTCTAATAGTAAGAAAAAATTGTAATTAGTAAGTATAATATAATAAACTCTTATGCTGCATCCATAATCACAACACCTGACATTTTTCTTGAGTAATTTAAGTCAGTACAGGCTAATAGCATGTCTGTTTAGGTTTTTCTTTAAGACAATGAATCCTGAAGAAAACATACAGAAGTGAAAATTTTACCCATCTGACAAAAAAATAATTGCTGCTGAACAGTGATTTGGAAGTCATAAAAATGCAATATTCAGAATCTCTGCATCCATTAGTTTGACAGATGTTCTTAAAAACATTCCTCTGGTTCTCAAATTGGTATAATTACTGTCAGTGCAGCATATCCCTGACAAACATTCAGAAACTTTTATGACTTTTATGATTGCCCTTACGTTTTCTGAATCCAATAGTCATATGTTTATTGCTTGTTCAGTTTTAGCCAGTATGTGTAATTCTCACTGCAGATTTGCCTGGGTGTAGCTTGAAATGCAGACTTACTTTGGTACCCATTACTTGTCTGTTTGTGCTCTTGTGACTCTCTCTCCTGGCAAAATCCCAAAGGGATTCTGAGAGTTACACGCTGAGCAAGATGGTAGGTCATGTTCTTGGGTCCCAATGAAGACACTCCTTAAACAGAGAAGTGCTGGGTGAAGATGTCTGGGCTGCATTGCACCAGTGCCTGATGGAGACAGCGTGCACTGAGTGTCCCTTCAGCCTGTCATGCAGGGGTTTCTCACTTACTGCACCTTGGGAAATACCTGGAAGTTGCAGGCTGCACTAGCTGGTGGCTTTGTGCAGTGTCCTCTGTAAGAAGGACCAGGTCTGCCAGCTGTCATGCAGGCAGGATGCCTGATAGATTTTGCATTTGCCCATGGAAAAAAAAAAACCAACCACCCCTTGGTAGCAGAGCACCTAAAGCCTTCATCCAGGCAAGCTGCAGGTTGGAAAGAAAAGAAAAACCCTTTAAGGCTTTTTGCTATGGGAGTTTTATTGGGCTAGCACAATCTGGACTAATTATAGTCATAAAAAGTAGTTATGTCCTAAGAATGCCTGGATGTGCTGTTCATGTGCAAGCACACCCTTGTGTATGAGAGAGAAAGACACAACCACCATAACAATCATAACCCAAGAAGCCGCAGGATTGGCACAAAAGGAACTTATTTGACAATGAATCCATTTTTGTTAAATATTGTGGACTACCTCCTAGGTTCTTTTGGGAATATACAGAAGATTCCTGTGCAGACCTGAGGGAAAATCATCTCACTGATCTGTTAGCACCTCTGCTGTTAATGTAAATATTGGCAAGAGTTTTATAAATACTGGTGGATTCTGGAAGGGCTGTGAGCAGTTTAACAGCAAGAAGCTCCTTTTGAAATACAGGAAAATAAAATGCTTAATGTGTCCCAGGATGTGCTCTGTGTATGTGAGTGATTACATAAAAATGCCATATAATGAGCAACCTGAGAAGATGCTAGTTGCAAACTAATTCTAACTCAGTTAAAGCCACAGTACTGTACTTGCTCTGGTTGGGATTAAAGTTCCTGCTCTGACATTATTCACCTGCTGCTATGGAAACAAACACATTTAACGTAAGAATCAGTAAGTGTTTTTCCTAAAGTTACTGTTTTCTTGGGTAAATTAGGCCCAGATCCTCCATTTAGCTCTCTTGTGGCGGCTCTCTGAGCTCAGTGAAGTGGCCTGTGGGTCACTTCTCAGCAGACCAGCAACCAGGAGGTTGATACACGTCACCTTCTTCACTATGCACATTTTCTGTGTTTTACCAAATCTACTGAGGCCTGCCAAAAACGTGTAGAGTCTATCCCAGGCCTCCCCACCCCTGTTATCCCTCTGTCTATGTTTATCATTTGTACTGCATTGAGATTTCTCATCTTAATTTAGAACTGCTTTTGCTTTTTTAAGCCGTTCCTTAATAAAGGGAAGTGGGTCACTCTGTGAACTTAGGGAGGTGAATATGCCCTGTCTTCTGGGGTTCTCAGAGGTGGGGATTTGGGGTGATATGCAAGAGCCCTTTTCAGAAACATATGTGCAGGTGAGCCCTTGTTCTCACCTAGTCCTGTGGCCAGTACGTGGGGCACAGGGAGCCCTTGCTTTTTTGCTGCCTTTGTTGTTGTTGTTGTTGTTGTTGTTGTGTTTTTTGGGGTTTTTTTCCCCTTATTTTTCTGTGATAGGTTTTGGCCCAAACTGACAAAACAAGAGTTTCCGACTACCAAGTCCAGTGCTTTGTTCTCCATAGAAGTGGGCCAGGTCCTGGGTCTTCTTTTGTTGGGCCACAGAGAAGAAAGGAGTGAGCTGAAATTGTCCTGGTGGTGCACCTGGTGGTTACTGCAGGACGCAGTGTGGAAATCAGAATCAAGAGGTCTAACCCTGGTAGCCAGTTTCACAGACACACGAACTAAAGAGATGGTCTGAGTGTTTGCTGACTATTACCCTCTTCACTCTGTCTCAAAACCTTCCACTCGAATCACCCCTGATTTGCAGAGGACGTTTGCACAGTGTGTGGTTAATGTTCCCTCAGGCTCTGTTTTACAATGGGCAGGACTCTAGAGGAAGGGGCAAAGCCTGTGTTGTTTTCCTCTTTGGTTCCTCTTCTGGTAAAATATTACAGGACCTTACCTGTTCCTGTTATGCTTTCTATTTTGTTAAAATGCCCAGAGTCTTTCAACATTTTGTGCCAAAAAATATCTCTCCTAGCCTCCTTCCATTTCCTCTCCCACCCTGACTCCTCCAGGATCAAAACCCTTCTTTTAACTGGGGCTTCCCACCCTCCTCATTGCCCAACAAAGTAAAGAGTGGAGAAAAGAACTATTGTTATTTAACAACTTTGAGCAAGACACATAAATCACAGCTACTTTAAAAACAGGCAATTAGAGCAATATTTTCACTGAAAAGAATAATCTGAAAACAGAGACGTATCTATCATTAGAAGGCTTGGAAATGCAAAGAAAGTAAATGTCAGTATACTTTCTGCAACAGTGTCAGCTGTAAGAGAGGTTTTTCAAAACCTTTTCTTAATGTAACTGTGGCAGGATTGCTTTCCTGGGCCTACATACAGTCTGAAAACCTAGTTTGGGATTAATTTACCTTAATTAGACATCAATTTTAACATCAGAACATCATCTAAACTCATGGGACTTAAACTAGAATGGTGAAATACCAGCCAAGTTAAACCAAAGGGGTAGTGGACAGTAAGCTCTGTATGTGTGGAAATTATGTCAAGTTGAAATCCAGTTTACTGGTTAATCCTGAATGAATAGCTTTAATATAATAACAGCTGTTATCTCAAGGATGGAGAAATGAAGTATTTCTTTGGTTCATGGTGGGAACTGGTATCTATTACAGAGAAGGAAATACAGAAAGATGAAGACATGGGTGGGAAGGAGAGAAGAGATGGGATGGAGGAGATGAGAGGCAGAGCACAAAGACCTGGAAGGGGAGCACATCTTACTCAGCAACACTGACTGTAAGAAGACATTAAGCAGATAAACAACAATTTACTACTTAGAAGTCGTGTTCTACCCTTGAAGTATGTGCAGACCTCCCCATGAGGTCAGTGGGTGTGCCAGTCTGGGCTGTCAAAAAATATGTTGTCTGAAATTTATATCCTGGCCTTACGGGAGTAGCTGGATGCAGAATTTGGCGCTGGCTGTGGAACAAGTTTGATGTTACTGTACAGAACCACTGATGCTGGTGGACACGTGTCTGAGGTGTCACAGTGCAAGGACACACTTTTCACCCTCAGCTCACTGGAAAGCTGATCAAGCTGCTTAGCATGAATAGCTTGAGGTTAATTTATTTGTGGCCATGGACAGTTTCTGTGATTTTCTATGCATTCATTCTCACACTTTCCTGATGGTGATAATTCCTCCTTGAAGTAAGGAAGGAATTTACCTCTTTCAACAGGTGCAATGACTTGAATGTCCTGGTAGACTAATGGGGATTTTTTCTGGTGATGCAGAGTTCACAGGGAAGAAAGGAATGGATCCATAGCAGAGGACTGCCTCTTTCTTTGGCTATGTTTACATGGACTTCAGTGGGTGCAAAATTCACTTCTGTCCAGTGTTTTGAGACAGTGTTACTTCAATTAATAATAAAATAATTCTGGTAATTAAATACCCATCGGAGTTAATGTTTGGGTTACTACATAGTTCTTAGCACTGGTTTTGATCCTATGGCAGCAAAGTGTTCCAAATGGGAAAGCTTGTACACAACAGGAAAACCAAGGAGGCAGCCATCCACTGAGCAGCATCCTTTGGGGTAAGGGGATATTTCCAGGCTTGGTGCTGGCAACAGCTGGAATTGTCAGAACTGGAATGGAATAGAGCAAGTTCAATTTTTTGTGTGCCTGGAATTTAGGCTAACACAAACCTCTTTCAGAAAGGTTTACAGGATGTAAACTTAATAGCCATATAAAGTTCCTGAAAACTTGGCTAGCCAATGGTTCTCTCTGAGAATGATCAAGACCAATTATATCTGAAAAGTTATCAACGATCTCCTTTAGGTATCATCTAAAACCTTCAAAATCTCCTAAACAGGAGAGAAATTAGATAAAATCTCGAGGGACAGGTTTTCTGTCCTTCCCAAAATATTCCTGGCATTATCTTTCAACATCTGCATATTCATGTCATCTTCCAAATGTATTGCCAAATCTAATATTGTTTTAAATCTTTCCTTAGTCATAATTTTCTTGATGCTCTGTCAAGACCTGTATCACTGTAGGTGCCAAAATGTGAAGAAATATTTTCTTGTTTCCATTTAGGACCTGCTGTTGTTGAATCTTTTACTGTCTCCTCCTTCTTATGCTACAGGACAGAAAAATCAACAAAGCAAACAGAAAAGCCCTCTGACCTGCCCCACCTTGGGTAAATGAGGTGTAGGAGAAGAAAGTCACCATCTTCTAAACTGTTACAGCAAACAAACATGAGAATGGTCATTAACAAGCTGTATTGGAAGAAAGATACCTGCTAGGTAAAAGCCCAAAGAAAATCTCTCATGTAGGCAACAACTGCAAGTCAAGCCTTTACATATCTAAGCATCCCACAACTCCCTTTTTCTGCAGTACAGAGGCTGTCTTGCAAGCATCAAGCTTCTTTTCACAAAAGATGGTAGCTGTCCTCATCTGGTGTATATATCAAATATGGTTTAGAATCTGGCTGGGCTGGATTTTTTTCACTCCATTCTGAATTTACACCTCAGTGGGGCATTTAAACTGGAGGTGACAGTGTGTCTGTCTGTACCCCAGCCCTGTCAATGCAATTGCTGACAAGGATTCAAGAAAAAGTGAATTAGAGAGTCATGCTGCTTCAGTTCAGCTTCTGTCTCAAAAATAGATATCAATGTGAAGTAACCATGAAAGGACTTTTTGTGTGTGGCTTTATCCTGTCATAGCAGGGGTTGCTGTAATGAACTGAGGAAATGTGAGATGGAGTGGGAATACAGGCATAGATGAAAAAACTGACAAAATGTCAGGAATCCCTTTTTTGTAAATCTAAATGTAGCACTGAAACCAGAGCTGAAATGTATTAAATAACTGTCAAGTGGACAATTACAGGGAGCTGCCTTCCAATCTGTGTAGAAGATGCCTTTCAAAATACTAAGTAGCATCATCTTCATCTGATGTTTCACACAGCAGTATACAGTAATGCCAAAGCGGGATCAGATGCACAGTCTGGGTAGAATGACAGTCCTGCTACAGACTTTGGTGAACAGCACTGATTAACACCAAGTGGAAGCCTATCCCTGCAGGGAAGAGCTGTGGAGGTGTAGAAGTCTGCAGCTCTGCTGTGCCTTGGTCACAGGTTTTGGTGTGTTGTGCTCAAAGACAGTCACACCAGTGTCATGGTGGTGGCCACAGGAGGAGCTGACACTGGGAAAAGACAGATGTGAGGAAACTTTGATACTGCATACAGATCCTTACTGAACTCTGCAGCAAAAGGTAGAGAACACCAGAGCAATCAAGGAAATTGTTTGAATTTTCTGCTCCACCTTTCCTGGTGAATGGCTGAGGTGAAGGTGTGTCTCTTGAACAGGACTATCTCCTTGGTTGATCACCCAGCCTGTGAGGGCACTGCACTCTGAGTCAGGTGCCTGTGAATCTGTCTGTCTGACTTTGCACTGCATGAAAGCACTTAATAAATAATTAATTTATGCCTCCAAACAAATTTTAATGGCACTATCATACACCCTCCCTACCCAATGATACTAAGAGAACTCCTCCATTCAGCAGAGGAACACCACTGGTGCTTGGCTTTTCTGGGCTTTGTTTGATCGGTAAAGGCACAGGTCAGCAAAGACCATAGTCTAAAAACTGTGCCAGGCCATTACAAAAACCTCTCTTCTTCATTTTGACAAGGCATCTCTCAAATGCCCAAGCTCATTAAGCTTATTACTCTCCTTGATGAAAGAGACAAAAACTTTCTGCTGCACCAACTAATCCCCCTAATAAACATGAGCCAGGCTTCAGCTTTGGCTCTCTCAAGTGTGACATTGAATTGCAATGCTCTGTGTCCTCACAAGAAGCTCAGCTGTTGTGCTGGTGGAATTCTCACTGCAGGGATCACATTCAGATGTGGCACTCATAAACCAGACGTGTGGCATCATTCACCCCAAGGCATTTGCTTAGAATGCCAGTTCCTGTTTCTAGACCACTCTAAGGCTGTGGGATGACTTCTGAAGCAAATCAAGGGGAGAGCAGTGAATGCTAACTGTGTTTGCATAAAGGCACTGGTTCTAGCCACCATCCCCATGGACCAAGCCTAAGAAGGATGCTGAAAACTCCAAGCTGGCTGTGGGACACATCCTGTCTTCTGGGCATTGCATAATTACTCTATCCTTTACTTATTTTTGTTTTGCTGTACTTTGTCTTAAATGCAAAAACTAAGAAAAGAAGTGAGAGGAAGAAGACTGAGACAATTTTGCAAACACTGTGATTTCACCTTTTATGGTAGGTATTGTTTCATTTAGCCTACATTATGGCTTTGCCTATCATTTGATCTCAGACTCACTGCTTGAACAGATTTGCTATTAAAAAAATACTGCTTTTAAATGATGTTTGCTTTAAGTAAGTCTGAGTGTGATTATTGTGACTGGATAAAATAACAGACTGTTTGTTTTGTTTTAACTGAATTCATAACATATGTTTGTAATAAATGGACTTGGGCAGTTGTCCTGATGATAAATGGGCCAAAATTTGAAATTAGTGCAGCCTTGATAAAATTTCAACACGGCAAAGTAAAAAAAAAAAAAAAAAAAAAGAAAAAAGAAAAAAGAAAAAAAAAATCACGTATGAAAGTTAACAATTGAACAGAGCGAGGGACCTTGGGGGCAGGATTTATGGCTGCACAGTGTACTGGGGGACAGGGAGCAGTGGAAATGTGTGCTCAGAGGGAAGAAAGAGTTTCTGAGGCCCCCAGCAACACAGTGCCCCGTTGCTGTTTACGGGACTACAGACTGAGCTCAGCCGTCAGCCACCTGTATTTCTCCTCGGGAGCAGCAGTTCCCACTCAGACCACCTACTTTGAAACCAAAGCCAGTTAAGGCAACATTTAACTGCTCTGGTTCAAGACAGTGATGCAAATTGCCTGTTACCCAGGGAGCCTGAGCTGAAGGACTTCTTTGGCTGGCTGTGCCACCAGCTTTGTCTGAAAAGTTCACAGAGTAGCTCTAAATGCAGTGTGTTGGTGATGGGCTGAGCTGGTGGACTGGATTTCACTGGGGAAATTTCATCTCTCAGCTCCCACCATCTCCTCATTTGATGACAGAAAGTCTAGGATGGATAGCAACAGCACTGACTTCTGACTAGAGAAACTAGTCTTTTGCAACAATTTTCATAAAGCCAAAGACAAGTTTGTTTATTACACTTGCTTTGCAGTGCATGTGCTCTGCCTCCTTTGACATGAAATTATCACCCTGTACTCTTCCCATTTTCAGAGTATACAGTCTCTGAGTCCTGTGGACTCCCCAAGTTCACCTCCCCTGCTCAGCAGCCATCGTAGCTCAGATGGGACTGTTGTCTCAATTTCTTTATTGTGATTTCCTTCATAAACTAGACTAAGCCTTGGACTTAATCCCAGCACAGTAAGCACTGACTGAAGCAGTGAACAAAGCCTTGAGGGAACTCCCCACAAGAACATTTTAGAATCAAAGCTTCTAAAAGCAAATAAACTTATAAAACCATAAATTCTACAACATAAGGGCCCCACCCACCAGCTTATCTTTTGAATGTATGCTTGCAAAGAGCATCCTTGGAATTACTGTTTTGTTTCTTCTTTTCTGAAAAAGGACTTTTAGTGCTTAAACTCTCTTCTGATCTCTTTATTTCAGGGATATCAGTGGACATAACAACTCGACTGTTTCAGCCTGTGGTCAGGAAATGTGCAGATGTTCTGAAATGACTCTCTGAATAAATGTCAAGAAGTTTTTCATCTTGATACATTATATTATTTCCCAGATTGTTTTTCCAACTAAGCAAGTGAAAACATTTATACAGAGAATAATTCTTTATTATACAGAAACTGATTCTTTCTGTCAGTTCAGGTCCAGTTTTTGATGTTGTTACACACAGCGAGCCAGGTACAGTCTTGGGGATGGGGAGCAGGGGGCCAGGGAAGGTGAGGGGTAAGTTAATGTGATCAGCCACAGGCCCATTTGCACACGTAGCAGCTCTGTAAGCACCTCATTTAATCTGTGAGAGGTTGTCACTGCTTGGGTTGTTGGCCATGGCCCTGCTAAGTCCCTCCATACCTACCACAGTGATAGGACAAAGACAAAATCTCAGGAAATTTATCTATTGGATTGGACACATTGTCTGCCAGTGGCTGAAACTGCAGACAGGGGTGATGGGTTTTTCCTTGCACTCGTTTCTGGGTAGCACATCAGACACTATCCCTGTTGCATGACAAGGATGCTGCAAGCCCTTCATTTACATTCCTATTGACTACTGTGCAAAAAAATTATGTAATTCTTCTTATAGACCAATATTACACCTTAGGTGGGCCTTTCCTGCTCCAGTCTAAAGTGTCATTTCTGATACTGCTTCCCATCTTTACAATTTTGCTTAGAAATGGCATTATTTTAATATATATTTACTCTCTTCTACTTATGAGTACCCTTACAAAGAAGTTATGGTGCAACTGCAGACAACTATTACATTGCAGTGGGAAAAGCTGTACTTTTCCATCATAACCCAAATGGGGTCAAGGTACACTTCTAACATGTATATGCTACAGGATGCACTGTTATTGGGAGGATATCTTCAGCAGAAAACACAGCAGTTCTTAGCAAAAACAGTAACTGGACATGGAAGAGACTGCAAAAAGAGCAGAAAAAGGGTTGCATATCTTAAGGCTGTTACCTCTACTGAGTTGCAGTTTGTGGGGGAAGGACTGGATGCTGTAATGCCATGCTGTGCCCAGCCAGGAACAACATTTTGCTGTGTGTTGTTCTAGGACACACTGTAAGGAAGGCAACACAGACTTTGTGGAGGGTGTGCAAAAGATATATCTTTCATTGTTACCACACAAGCACATTAGAGACAGGTAATATATCATAAGGCAAACTCTTTGATGGCTTCCAGTTACATTTCCAGTTGACATTGCTTTTGAATCATGATTGTAACTAAATCCTTAAAAGGCTTATGGAAAAGGTATCCCTCTTCTGCAGTATCTGAGCTCCCTAAAGCTCCACAATATACTGAGACACTATGGAGATCTTGTTTGATTATACAAGTAATTAAATTTAAAATTTTATTAAACTTGTTAATAAAGACATAAAACATACAGCTTCATACTTTACTTTGATTTGTTGCAAGTTTTCACTAAATCCACAATATCCTGGTACATGAATACACTGTGTTTAAGGCTACTCTGGTTTAACCATGTAAATGTAAAGTAGTGCTGAGAGAGCTGTGAAGTTCATTTCTGGAGATTATTATGATCTCTTTCAGAGATGAAAGGGGGTCAGAAAGGGGAATAGCTGTGAGAAACAAACTCCTCAAAGATAGTCCAGAGGGGTCTCTCAGTTGTCTGACTCTTGGAGGACCCAGAGAGATATTCTGGATCCAAGAAACAGCCCACCATTACTTCTTCTTGTCTTATTTCTTCAGACTTCAGGCTTAAATTCCCAGAGGGTACTCAGTGAAACATAGGCTCAGGTCCTTATTTTAAACACATTCTGGTTTCTATAACATGATGAAAAATAGAATTCAACTTAAGGTCTTATCTTGTGAGCTTCTGTGTCTATTTAGAGGAAAGAAGGGTTCAAACACTGAGTCCTTTCTCTCTCTCTTTCTTCAGGAACAAAAGCCAAAGACCCACAATCAATATAGCAACTGGAACATTCCTGTGATGCCAACAGTAAAAAAATGCACTCCAAAACAAAAGGTCAGTGATGCTGACCATACAGCTGAGGCCTTAACAAATTTCTTTATAATGACATCCTTCATGATTGGCTTCCTAAAGGTTAATTTGCCAAGGTCTGCTGTGATCACACATTTTAGGAAAGACATGCAGAAAATTTTATTCTCCTTTCAAATAAGAGCTATAATATGCTCACACTTGTGCTGTTAAAAGCACAGATCATAAAACACGAGCGCTACAAGGTGGCCTCCCTGGCTCTGCTATTCTATAGCTTACTCAGTTCATTTTTAAACATTTACATTTGTTCCTCAGACATTAACATACCTTTTGCTCTGCCATGCACTGCGAATAAATTTGTGTTCCTAGGACAAGCCAATGAAATAAAACTTCATAAAAGTACTCAGACTCACAGCTGTAACTTGAAGGGATTTTGACCTTTCACGGGAGGAGAGAAAACAGAGAGGAAGAAGGGTATGTGTATATTCATTATAGGCCTAAAAGTTTACAGAAACACAGGCTCCCAAGAGCCTTCTCAATAATGGTTTTAGTCAAATATTTATATATCTATAACTTTATATGTTTAATGATTTTCCCCATTAAGGTTTCTGTGGTTTACCAAGGAAAATCCAAATATTCTTGATGATGATTGGTGAGTTAAAATTTCTTGTAGCAAGACAGTGTATAAAAACTTCTCCAAATAACTGTCTTTTTCACACATCTGGAAAAACTCCATTTTTTTATCTGCTAGAGCCTTACAAGGGCAGCTTATTACATAAATAAACAAAAGAATACATGCAGTCACAGAATGACTGAATTGAGTATAATCTTACAAAAACAAACCCTGTCTCAATACTCCTTTGTTTGTTGCTTTTTGGCGCTATTATTGACTCTCCTGTGTGTATTGTATAATCATTACTGCCCCCACTTTCTCCCTGATGTGAAACATGTCCAGGTGGTCAGTAACAGCAAGGCCAAGGCTTGCCTAGTGCTGAAGCCTTCTGGAGCTGAGTGCATCCTGGGAATGGGATCTCTGATCCTCACTTGCTTTCCAAGTGGGTAAGAGCACCATCACTGTTCAAGAACTCATCGAAGAGGTATATAACAAATCTGACCTGCTGGAGCACAAGCTGTTTCTTCTGAGAAACTCTACAAAGAAGGTAAGGAACATGAATCATAGAATCATGGAATAACTTTGGTTTGAAAGGACCTCTAATGTCATTGAGTCCAGCCATTACCATAAACATCCCAAAAAGTACTTTCTACTGAAACACTCATTCTGTCAGATGAAAGGAGAAAGTTCATGAACTATTACAGGGAAGAAAATATTCCCAGAAACCAGAGGGAATTCACTCTTATGTGAATTAAAACCATTCTCCAGTCTCTTGCAGATCCATCTATGAATGCCTTTTGCCACTGAGAGAAAATGCTGTCACATTATTCCCATCCAACAGGCACCCTGTAGGGTGATTTCCTCCTGCTCAGTCCTTTGATGAGAAGGGAACTGTGCTGCTGCAGCACACCAGGCCCAACTATAAATGTCTGTTTCATACACTTGTTGGTGAAACATGACCCTGCTGGGCCAGGACTGCATTACAAAATCTGGTACTTTCTGGCACTGACACGATTGGAGCACTCTGAAAGCATGGGATGTACTTCCATGTGTAGAAGGTACATGGCATTATACCAATGGCAGCAGAGGTACTTCATTTTCTGTGTTTATTTGTAATTTCAACAATTATATTTAGTCGAGCAAAACAGAAAATAAAAGGTATTAAAACTATTTTCTTATTGCTATCCCTCTTATTCTGGTCTTAGAAACAATAAAGAGCATGCAATAAACAGAGTAGTCCAATCAGATGACATCTACTGAAAACATATTTTCATTTCCATCTGTTAAGATACTTTTGATTTTTGGAGTCATGGTTTCTGTGATACAGACCTATCTATTCACTCTGTTGCAATAAATACCAGCTCCACAGATAAAGGCTTATCTCCTGCATTTCTTGAAGATTGCAAAATCAAGGAAGTTACTTGCCAGTAATGCCTTTGGCACAGAGTTCATTCAGGAATATTTCTGTGATGCTGCCACTTAAATGAACATAAGGTAGGAAGTGTGTGCCTGAAGTTCAGTGTTGTCTGCAAGTATTCATGTGTTGGCTGAAGGAATTAAGTTCCAATATGTAACTAAAGTTCAGCCCAAACCCTGGGAAACCAAAACTGGAAGTAATTTTTCAGCTTGGCATTATCTTATCTGTGGGGTCTGTGCTCCCCAGGCACAGCAGTTTGGAAATGAGAAACCTCAAGATGCAATTGCTCAAAGCTTGGGGCTCCACATATGGGATGATGTGGTTTTCACTCTGCTTCTGCCTTGGCTGTGACAAAGGAGAGAGGCTGTGGTAGGATGCTGCATCTGGGACATCACACATTCAGCTGCCTGCACAGCTCATGGCTGCTCTGGCACCTGGGACTCAGCAGCTCAGAGGGGCCAGCTCTGAGCAGGACAGGGATACTCAACATAGGAAAGCAGCAGAGAAATCATGTTGCTGCACAGGAGACCTGAGCTACCCCACAGTCAGCTGGAAATGTAGGAAGCAGATGGAAGGGTCACAAAATCAGAGAGCGCTGGGACAAAGATTATGAAGTAGAAGGAGCTAGACATGTGCAACTGCAAATGTCATCTTTCATAGCCAGCCAGCAAGCCGTGTCCAGCCAGAAATAAACACATAGACCTCAGGGACTGGAATAGGGGCAGAGTGTCTGGCAGTGCTCATGAACACCAGCTGGGGGGCACAGGGGCATAAGACACCCAGAAGAGTAACACATTGTTTTGCTTGTCCTTAGAAAGTTAAGCCAGTTCCAAGATGGCAAACACAGATATATTGAACTCAGCTTTCCACATTTATGGAGCTGAGTGCTAAAAAGCACTCATTTAGGGGAGAAGACAGTGAGCTCTTTTGCTAGGATCCTTCAGATGCCATGGTTTAAATGTATTCACCATGTTAACCCAGCTCTGTTTCTCTGAGTTGTGTGCTGCAAACTGTCCTTCCACACACAGACACTGATCAACCTTGTCATTACACTTTGCCACACATCTCATTTCATGTTTGGTGTTCTATAATGTTATGTCCTCCACATATTGCTGTAGGCTGCAGCAAAGAATGATTGGTGGTGAGAATGGAAAGCAGGAACGGGAGAAGGACAGAAAAGAAGGAAATTGCAGACATTAGCAACTACCAAATATCCCCTGGAGGTTTGACATTTCCAGAAGAAATAAGTCAGTGTCTTGACAGTGAACACAGTATAGTAGAGACTTTCTCAAGCAAACTTTAAAGGTACCATCAGCATCCTCAAACCCATGGAAAGTGGAGCTGGTTACAAAATCACTGGAGCAGCATCGTGAATTCTCAGCTCTGAACCACTATGGAGAGACAGCTGTCAACATCTGGATCTGCCAGTCTAATGTTGGCATGGTCCCATGCTCTGCAACATAACCAAATGGAGCATGTGGACATATCCAACATGAAGGATGCATTTTGTTGCATCTTTGATGCAACTTCCTTGGAGTCCTAACCTGTTCCCTGTCACCTGTAACATGCACATTCTCTTCGGGGCAATGAGTCCAAAGCATATAACAAAGAAGATGTAGTCTGTTTTTTTTAATTATTATTATTTTCTTGGGTTTTTTCCTTCTCTTGATATCAAGTCATTCCTTCAAAAAGGCACAAAAATCTGTAAAGTAAAAATTGTCATGTCTTTGCCAAAAATTTAGCACAGGGTCATACTCAAATTTATGTAAAATGTGGTACTGGTTCAGTCCTAGGGCACCCATGCAAACCTCTTTTGTAATTTTACTGATGTAATACCACTTAGTTTTGCCTTGGAAAAAAGCTGGTCGTGAAAACCAAAAGTAACAAAAACAGAACAAAGAGATAATTTCCATTACACAAGTAATATTGTTATTTGATATCATTTTGCCTGAAATCAGAACATAACTAATTTTCAACTGAAGTTGGAATACTAAAAAAAAATCAATTATAAAATTTTGGTCACTGAAAGAGCTTGATTTGGAGAAAATGAAAACAATTCAGTACAGACTGAATGTTGTCTCTTTAATTAATATTTGCTTCAGTTCTATTTCTAAAGTGAACTCTAGAAAAAATAATCAAAAGAAAAATAGAATTTTGAGTTAATTGCTTGATTTCCCCTCATTTCTCAAGAAAAATGTACTTAAATACTTTCCCAACACAGTAAAAAAACCTTAATGCCCAGCTTACATCCATAATACAAAAGGCAAAAAATATCCCAGTCACATAAATATATGGCTTGAGAGAATTATCCAGGGTGTGGAAAAGTTGCTAAAATCAGGAAAGTGTTCTGGTGTGAACAGCTGTGGCAGAATCACAGAATCATAGAACAACTGAGGTTGGAAAAGACCTTTAAGATTATTGAGTCCAACTGTAAACTTAACACTGCCAGGTCCACTCATCTTTAGCAGCATTCTTAGGCTAATCCTTCTCCCCTAACATTCACTTTGACTGAGAGAAATAAGCTGTCAGTAAAAGCACATTTTTTTTCCCCCAGAGAACTACGTGGGCTTTTGTTAAACTCTCTGTGTATGAGGCACTTAAAGATCCTCTCAGTGTAAGCCTTGCTTACGGCAAAATGCTTGTAGTTTTTGTCAGCAAAACACGCAAGCAAAAGAAAAGTCATCCTAGATAACTCTATCTAATGGTCTCTCCTGATTTTGTTACCCAAACAAAAACCAAAACAAATCCCTCCTCCATCCTCCACCCGTTCCCTCCTACGTTACAAGAGAGGCAGCAGCCTGCTCAGGCTATAAAAAATTCTCAGTCTCTTCACAGCCCCAGTCCCCAAGGACAGGTTGAGCAGCCAGCTCCCCGCTAACCTCCTTCCAAAAACGCCCCCACCCCTTGTGAGTGAGTCATTTTCATAGGGCTCCCCAGGGCGTTCCAGGCTGCTTTTGCCCAGAAATCCTGCTCCTCTGCTCTGGGCTTTCCACCTGTGAGGAGGTGGCCTGCGGGAGGCTGGGGCAGATTTTTGTTACCTCCCCACCTACAGATGCAGGGTGGGTTCTCCCACACTCCTACATTGCATGATGTCAAAACTCTTTTTTTTTTTTTTCCCTTCTTTTTTAACTTAAAAATAACAATAATAATAATAAAAAAATCCTCTGTGTTTACATTTCAGGAATTTTTAATTCTCCTTCCCAGGCTTTGCATGTTGTATTGAACTGGTGAACCTTTTTCATTTTCTGAGGCTGATTAAAAAATCTTTGATGCTACTTGTTTTGGTTTTTTCAATTGGAAAACACAGTTCTTTTAAAGCCAAAATGCCATTTGTGAAATCACTGCAGTTATGTTTGAATCTCCTTCTGAAAGTGAACCAGGACTAAATGGTCTGACTCAGCTGAAAATCTCACTTCAGCATTTTTTGTGGTGACTATCTTTCCCATTTTGGCTTTTTTTATGATGACTCTCTTGAGTATTCCATTCAAAATAACCTTGAGTTTATGACATTTTTCTGTTTCATATGTTGTATGCCTCTACCAGAATGTCCCAAATCAAAATGAAACACTTTGTCCAGTCCAACAATATTTGTATCCAATTTCTTTTAAACAGAGTTTCAAAACTTGATGGTTTTGTTCTGAATTGACAAAAAAGTTCTATTACAGAGATAAAAAATATGTATTATGGCCATATGACTGTGTGAGGAGGGTGCTTGCACAATGCCTATTTTTTAAAGCTCAGCTTGTGGAAGACCACCTGTGCTTGTCTGCTGTAAATATCTGACCAACACAGGAACTTGTAGCACACAACCTGCAGTATTTGCTTTGTATCCCTTCCCCATCAATGCTGATCTCTGGGCTTTAGTGCTTTGCAACTCTCAGCATTACATCACAGAATTTTCAGGCCTGGACCGTGTATCCCCAAGCCTGAGAGAAATGTTCGTGCCCTGAGCGAGGAGGCTGGAGCTGAAAAATGTGAACAAAGGAGCAGAATGCTGGCCAAAAGCAGTGCTTTGAGGAAATAAATCCACTAGAAAGATCAGAGAACAAGGGGATTTCTTGTCCCTCTTCACTCTGCAGTAGCCTTGGATAGCTACTTTCCCCACTAGATGATGTTACTTTCCTTGGAGGATTCATGCCTTGAACTCTGCTGAGAAAGGGGGAAACTGTGCCATTGAAAGTACAATGTTAGCAGCAACATTACATTTTCCAGATTTATTTTCTGTTCCTATTGCTCAGATTTTATCCAGGTCAAGATACAACCAGTCATGAGCTGGCAATGTGCACTTGCATTCCAGAAAGTCTGGGCTGCATCAAAAGTCCCATGGGCAGCAGGTCAAGGGAGGGGATTCTCCCCCCCTACTCTACTCTCATGAGACCCCACCCTGAGTTCTGCATCCATCTCTGGGGTCCTCAGCACAGGAAGGACACGGACCAGTTGAAGTGAGTCCAGAGGAGACCACAAAGATGATCAGAGGGCTGGAGCATTGCTCCTGTGAGGAGAGGCTGAGAGAATTGTGATTATTCAACCCGGAGAAGGGAAGGAGACCTTATGGTATCTTCCAGTACCTGATGGGTGCCTACAAGACATCTGGAGAAAGACTTGTTACATGAGCATATAGAGACAGAAGAAGGCATAAGAGCTTTACATTGAAACAGGGTACTTTCAGAATGGATATTAGAAAGAAATTCTTGACTCTGAGGATGGTGAGGCACTGGCACAGGTTACCCAGAGAAGCTTTGGATGCCCCACCCCTAGAAGTTTGCAAGGCCAGACTGCCTTGGCAGAAGGGTTGGAAGTGGATGATATTTAAAGGACTTTTTGAACCCAAACCATTCTATGATTCTAATATTGATCCGTTCTCCTGCTTTTGGCATAAAATTCAGCAAAAATCTGGGATGTGCTCATATGCTGATTCTGATCTGGATTCGTGGAGCTGGGGAGTACTGTGCTGTGCAGCTCCTGTGGTACTGATGGGGAAGTCACAAATGCCAGCAAATTTTTAACTAAGTTCTCCTTTGGACTTCATTTTTAGCAACTCTCTGACACACAAGTGGGTGCTTCCCCACAGACTTTACCAAACCCTGCTTCGATTCTGGTCACAAGAATCAAATAACTTGGAAAGGTGTTCAAGACGATAAAGTCTGACTTGTGACCTAACACCGCCACCACCACTTTGCATGGTGCACAGAAAAAGGGTGGGAGGTTCATTATAAACTTAGGGTTCTTTTCAAAGGATGAGAATGTTTAGGATTAAAATCTAAATTGTTTTCATGCAAAAATGTGTTTGGGAGATTTTGAATAGCCACATAATTTGATTTCATAGCAGTTTTAACACCACTGGAGAAATTACATCTCTGACTGCACAGCAGAACTAAATCAGCAATTTTGCTTCACAAAGCTGCTTTTTATTGTGTAAGGACAGCAGAGAAAACCCTCAAAGAGCTCCCCAAGCAGGAAGTGTCCTGTGAGAGAGAGATGTTGTGACTCATCTCCGTGGCAACTGGGGTTGATGACGTGAATGGACACTCTGGATTATTCTTGTTTAGCAACAAGCATAAAATTCATGAATACATATTTGGTGACTAGAGCGTTACAAAGAAAATGACCAATTGTCTGCAGATCCTTATCTATTGAACTAGCCAGTAAACCTGCAAGAGACAGAGATTACAGGAAACCAACAGGGTTAATAACAGGCACTGCTGTTCTGCTGGTTTAATTTTCCTTTTACTATGAAGATAAACAGAAGGAAGTTATAATATCCCTAAAGGATTTTGTTCTGGAAGAATTAAGAGGTTACTTTAATTGTTATTTATTTTTTAGGAACCTACACTGACAAGTGTTAAAATCTCTGCCTATGTGATACGACCCTCCCCTGGCCCATGACAGAGGTGTGATGTGGGAGCCCAGAGCTGCCAACTGTCCACTACCATCTGTCAGCAAAAGGCAACAGTGGTTGGTTTTGAAGCACTGGGATGTTTTTTCACATCTGCATGAACTGCACACACATAGTTGCAGCCCTAGCGTGCACACAGGCAAGAACAGGCTTTTCACAAACTACTCTAGCCATTGAATTTCTTTACTGGGTATGGAAAATGGATATTGCAATAATGATGGTTTTTTTATAGATACTTTCTAAGTAAAGATGAAGAAATGCCCCTGCTATGTAGTAATTGTCTTTTTTCCTTTTCTCCCTTCAAAAAGAGATTATTTGCTGTTTTAAAAGGACCCAGAACCCTATCTTATGCATCTCACCTGTATTTCTATAGTATCTCACTATTTAATCTGTAGCACTTTCCCATGTGTCCAAGGAGTATTACTTTTCTTCAGTGACCTTGCCAAGCTATGTGCACACCTGGGTGGCAAATCAGACTCCTTGGAGCAGCTCTGCCCTGTGAGTCATAGCAGACAGTAGTGCTGAAATGGGGAGGATGTCCTTTCACTCATGTAGCTGTCACTGTCTAACACCTATGACCAAACTGGAAGTCTGTGAGGTCAGACTGAGATGTCCGAGATGAAATATCTAAGCTGACTGTGACTCTAGAGGCAGGAAGCACAGCTAGATGAACCATCACTATGACATTTTCTTTCTTACTGTGACATGTAAGCCTTTATCTACTAATAAAAGTACTTTCCAAACTATTTTCCATCCCTCCTTTTTTGCAATCAGGCAGACTTTTTCCATTCCCTTCAAGGGGGAAGCCCCCTACCCCAATTAGAAAAGCGTGTTCCAGGTAATAACACAAAATAGTTATATCCATTTTGGAAGCATCTTATGTGAAGCAGCAACTCAGAATGGGCAAATCAATTTTTTTTGCTGAACTGTGGGTCAGTTAGAAAATGCATCTTCACCAATATTAAAATAGAATTATGATAGGGAGAGAGTGAGCAACAACAACCTACCACAGCATGAGACAGCCTCACATACATAAAGCCCTACTGAAACCTGACTGAAAGGTACACAATCCTAAATCTTCCACCACAGCTAGAGGAAACAAAATCATCTCCATGCTGAAGGAGGCTGTTTCCAAAGGAAAGTGGTCTGGCATCTCTCCTGGAGTGAGCAAGTATCTGGCTGCACAGCAGTTTGGACAGCTTATCTCCCTGTTTGCCTGGCAGTTGGAGATGCAAGACATGCTTCATTAAGAAGGATCACTAGATAGGGATGGGCTTGTTTTTTAAAACAGAACGCAGCATTCTTGTTACTTTAAAGTATCAGTTTTCTTTGGAAATTTAGCAGAGGCCTGGTAACAATTACCATATTTTAATGGTTATCAGGAAAGGGAATATATAAGTCAGAGCAAGATTTTAGAAAATAGCTGGTGGTTCTGAAAACACAGTTTTGATGAATAACTTGCATCAGTTCTCCAATGCCTGATTTTCAAAGGTCCAAATGTTCAGAGCTTTCAGAAAATGACATGCATTTAAAACTTGCATCAAAAACCAGGAGGCATTCAAATTCATACATTTGAAAATCTTGGCATTGTGTGGGCTATTTATGCCTACTTACCCAATTAGCTTCTGATTATGTGTACAGCTACCAAATGGACTGTCATAACCTGTCCCTGTGGCCCTGCCACTGTCCTCTTGCCAATCCAGAGAGTTCAAGTACCACAAAGTTTCAATTGATCTAGTTGATCTATAAGGCCTAATGAGATACCTTCCAATTCAAACTATTCTCTGTTTGTCTCATCCTAATCGTGTGGGTTTGAGCCTTTTCCTTTTTGTACTATTTACCATTCCCAGCAGGCATAGGAAGGGATTCTTCCAATTTTCTCCTGAGCATCCTGGTGTAAAGTTGAGCTTACCAAGATTTCCTGTGTGTTGAAGCAGTTTTCAGCTCTTATGCAGATATAAAGCTGGCATCAATTGGCATCAGCTGTCCATCCCTTCCAATGCCATCCTCATCTATTGCTGGCACTAATTTTATGCCTGAGTGTCTCAGCTGAGACCACTGACCTGAGCCTTGGACAAGCAATGGCCAGGCAGGAATCCCTCCTCAAGCAATTGCAAATTAAATGTAAGACCAGGATAACAAACAGAGAGAAACAATCAGAAAGAAAGAGTGAGACAACATTGATCAGAGAGAAAGACAGAATATCCATGATTTTAGCAATCCAGCAGCTTTCATAGTGGACAGGAACTGATAAGTTTAACTTGTGGGAGTTAACAGAGCTCCTCCTGAGACTAGAAGGAAGCTTGGGGGCAAAATGCTGAAGGTTCCACTTGAAATTTCACCAGAAAAAGATAGGTTGTTCAGAGCTGGAAATGAATCTTCCTACAGTGAGCAACAGATGATAAACAAGCCAGCTGAAAATAATGAAGGTCCCTAAAATCACAGATATGAGTGTGGTGGATGAGTTAAGAGAAGGTTGGTTTGGAAAGATTCAGAGAAACAGTTAATTTCTACAATTTTTTGTTTATTTATCCCACACTTGCTGTTCACAATCAGTGCTGTCCTCAGTCCGCCCACACTTGTCTTCTGTCCCCAGCTTCACACCTGTGCCTCCAGTGTCCTCCATTTTTATAACTCGTTTTCAGCCCTTGAGTATCTGGTGCCAGGACTGCTCTTCCTTTCACTGCCAAAACTCATCTCTGTTCCCCCTCTGCACTCTATAAGATTATACAATCTTTTTCTGTATGTATAACAAAAAAGTCAAACCAGATAAACAAAACTGATATCCTTCCTCAGTGCTCAATTGCATTTCCCCACTGGTGGAATGGACTGACCTCTTTGCAAGTGTGTGATATAATCAGGACATTTCCAATTTCAATTAATAGAAAATAATGATATTATACGAAAACCTAAGTAAAAGCTTAACAATTTCCAAGCTCATAAGAAACAACCTCAAACTCTTTTTTTCACTTTTCATTATGAGGCTGAAGTAGGCAGATGTTGAGATGATTACCTTGAGGATCAGATGGCTGCAGTCAGAGAGGCAAGATGTATAGGCAGAGGTCATAGACTGGTATTAAACCAATAAGTACAGCTGCAAAATAGCATCCAAGCTTTCACTGCTCTCAGCTCTTAAGTGAGGTTAATAATAACTGCTCTGGTCTTGACCATTTGAGAAAAATAGGGGGACAAAAACTTGTGGGCAATGATGGGTAAGGGATTTTCAAGGAAAATGAATAAGAATTTTGAACAGTGTATGACAGAGAGAAATACACAGTCATTAATTAGACCAGTGGTATTATCTAAAAAAAACCCTCCAAAAAGCAGAACACGAAATGATGTCATTTTGCATTTTAATTTTTTCCAGAAAGAAATTGGAGAGAAAGATTGTGGTGAGGGAAGGTAACCAAAACAAATCTTTATTCTTTTAAGAAAATGAGGGAAACAAATATCGTTGTGTCCACTAGAGCTGTCTCATATCCCAGATTTGTCAGATATATTTAATTCCTGACAGCGCACATAAATGTATCCCATGATACATTTACATGATATTTACATAAATGATACATTTACATAAATGATACATTTAGATAGAGCAAGGTTAAGAGAGGAAAGATTGTTGAATATTTGTTTTTGCAAGATTTTTTCTTTTTTGTCTTTAATAGAATTTTACATTTTTTACATAAATAGTCTTTGGAAATCATGTTATGGAAGTCTGAATAGTATTTGTATCCAGCAACTAAGGAATCCAAATACTTTCTGAGCATAGGTCTGGATTTATCACTATATCCACTCTGGAAAACTGGTTGGGTGGGTAGCTGACCCCTGCCATTTCATGGCTCACTGGCTCTTTGACAGCTACTTCTGGGTGGCTGTAGGTTATGACACAAATGTTTCTTCAGTAACCATTTACCTGCTCCCTTGTGCCATTTCCCTTCCCTAATGTCTCCCTGGCTCCACATGAAGGACTGGAAACTCAGCCTGTGTGAGTTTGTAAAATCATGGGGCAAAGGGAAGTGGCTGACTAACACAAGATCCCAAACAACTTCTAATTCAGCTCCTTCTGGAAGGGTCACATACATGGAGTTTGTTTCCAGAACTTCTTTAAAAGAAGAAAAAGCCCCAACGTGCTCATGTTGCCTATCTCATCTTTCTTCCTGGATTTTGCATGCAAATACAATGCTGAGTGGAAAAAGAAATGTTAGAACCTTTAATTCTTATTAGACTTTTCAGTGCAAACTAAAAAGTAATTTGTCATGCTCAGTAGCTTTGCTCTGTTTAATCAGAATCAGATGAAAACTCTGTTGAGAGATTTCTGCAGAAACATTGTGAAATGTATTCACTGACAGTTTGTGAAAAAAATTTCTGCGTTTCAAAAATTAAGGAAACCAAGCAGGCTCATTTATTATTTCATTCTATGTTTCCTGTAAAAGCTAATCTAGAAATTCTCAAAAATATTGCGTATGAATAATACATTATTAATTTTTACAACTGTAGGAGCTGTTTTGACACATCAGAAAGAAGGGATCCTGACCTAAATAGGCATTTTTGAATTGCTGATGGGTGAGAATTGCTGCTTCTAGAAGATGTGCAGTGGTCCCAAACATGACATTTGGTTTAGCATTTTTCACCAAATGAATTCAAATAATGTTACATTAGGGAAAAGAAACTGATCAACATCTGCTTTAGGAGGCTTTGTGCACTGCTTTGCTAAAGAAAACTCATGTAACAGACACAGGCCCCCAGCCCACAGCCCTCTCTCTCAAGATGGTTGCCCAGATCCATGTGCTGCACCAGCGATCTCAGTTGGACTTTGCATAGCTTTAGCATTTCTAGGAAGATGCATTTGTAGAAAAGGACTTAATTTTAAAACCACTGATAATTTGCCATTTTTGCATACTCTTTCCTTTCTCCCTAACATCTGCTTTCTGCCATTGTGTTTGCAGAGCTAATAACTTATACTGTCACCAAATTACATCTGAAAAGGAGTAGATGTCTTATTTTTTTGTTTGGCATTTCTTTCATAAAATACAATTCCTTAATTAAGACAAGGACAAGAAGTACAGCTATTATCCCACATCCAGGTCAGTGTCCAGTGTTACTGACAATGTGACCACTGGTCTACTGGCTAGTCCATTGGAAGAGGTTCTTTTTTTCAATGAAATGTGTTCATAACAGGTCCAGATGTGGGAAAAGTCAGATTTGGATGAATCATCTTTTTTTTCCCTGGGAAAACTTTCAACTGAAGAAATCCTGATCAGGCCTCAAACTGTAGCCATAATGTCATATTGGAAAAGGGTTTTAGGCAATTTGGTTCTTATCCCTTTGTCTCACTCTCTCAGATTGATCAAACATGCAGTTCAGACCAGAAAAGCCCTTCCAGTAAAAATGCTGTCAATGTCAAGATTGTTTTAACATTATGTATCTTAGTTCTTAGACAAACAGCATTAAATCCTTTTTTTCTTTCTCTTTCTTTCTTTCTTTCTTTCTTTCTTTCTTTCTTTCTTTCTTTCTTTCTTAATTATGTTTTAACTAGAACATTTTTTTCCTTTAAGAAGTGGAAAGGTACCTTTTCACCTGGCCAAGTCAATAAATCAGCAAAGTTGCCATACTGGTTATTGTTGATATCAAACACACACACAGTTGTGCCAGCATGCTTTTATTTTAGGATACAAGGTTCTTGGACTTTCATCCAATCAAAAATCCAGAGAGAAACTGAAAATGCATGTCTTGGACACTTTATGGTTAATTACAAATAGGACTAGAAACACTAACTTAATAAGCAGCCTTTGTAAGGAATACAGGCTATTAAAATATATTTGTTACTGCCCAGTTCTAATGATGAATGAATAACACTTGTGTGATATATGAAGTGATGGCAAAAGGGAATGATAAGAAGGATATCATGGCTAAAGGATTAAGTTAATTTGTTTGAGGAGGGCTACACCACACAAAGAGTCTCCCTAGATGCTCTGGCTGCAAAGGACAGCTATCAGTATTCATATCTACTTTTCCAGGCTCTGCTGCCATGCAGGTCCTTGCACATGTCTAGGATCACTTTCAAAGGCCATCTTAATTTTTCAAGCATCGAAGTATGGTCTTTATTTTGTACAAAGCTCACCAACATGTTTTGAGATTTAATTTCACGTGTAAATTTTGTGTGGCACTAGGTCAGGGGAGTTGGCAAACTTCACTTTTTTTTTTCTGAACACTTTTTTTATTAGTCTTTGGTGAACATGATTTAATTTGAAGTGGATAACTAAAAGTTCTGCCCATCATCATCATGTTGGCTTTGGAAAAATAAGAAATTATCTGAAAAAAAACCCATACTAATATGTGTTCTAACAGAATCATATATGACCATAGTATCAAAGCCATTAAAACTATTTATTGTCTCATCATGAATATACAAAAGGCTTAGCTACAGTGGATTGTACACCTCCAATGATTTTAAGAGGACCAACATTTTCTTTTGTTCAAGGCTGGCTCTGATTCTCCTCAAGCTCCCTATTTTAGGTCAAAAATATCAGAAAGTCTAGGCTAGGGCTAAACTTGTTGCTATCAGAAATTACTAGATATCCCAAAACATAATAATATCCCAAACTATAAAATCCCAAAACATTTCTTGGCACGTTTCCAGTAAACTAGAAATAAGAAGTGTGGAAAGTATAGTAAGAAGGTGATTAATTTTCTCTATTTAAAAATAAAGAGAATCAGATTTTCTGATGACAATGCCATATCAAGCCATCCATATGGCTGGGTCCTTGTTTTCCCATCCCTTCACCCTTTGCTCTGTCCCTTGAAGCTCTCACCTTCTGAGTACTGGTCCCACTGCCTCTGGGCCTGGGCTGGGCTTTGAATTAATAAAATGTACTGGGTAAAATAATTGTGGGGGGGGTTTGGTTTTTTTTTAATTGCCTGAATAATTTAACTGAAACGGCTTTCACCACATGCTTTGTTCCAACAGAAGACGACAAGGGGTGGGACTGGGGCTGGAGGGGTGGGATTCAGTGCCTGGGGACAGGGAGCCAGCACGTGGCTTTGCCACTGACTGCACAATTTGAACACACCTTCATGCAGCACCTCTGGTCACCAGATCTTCAGGGAAAATACTTCAATTCATTAACAGAGTAAATGATGTAATCTGAAGTAAATGAAGTAATCTGAAATTCATAGCCACCTTAAAATACAAATTTCTTAGTTTGATGCTAAATCACAGAACTTTCAACTGCAAGACACTCTTGCAATATTCAAATATCATTACTGTGTTTCTGGCTAGCCCAATGAAAAAATATTGTCTTGAGAAGATAAAGGACCCAAATTGTCCACAAAGACCAGAAATGATCTGGCAGTCTTTTGCACTGCACGCAGCACATTCTTCTCTGTGAAGATACTTAGGTGCTATCATTACATCCAACTGAAGTGATACAAATGTACAGTAAATATTCTAAGGTCTAAGGTTTTGGAGCCTCTGTAAAATAACCACCATCAAAACTCACAAAGAACACAAATATCACTCCCTAAGAAATATTACCACTACTGTGTCTATGAAACCAGAAACTCAATTTCTTACCTTGATACTGCAAAGCCAGAGGGATCTTTTCCTTCTCTAAACTAAAAGCAAAAAATTCTAAAAAAATTCAAAATCAACCCCCTCCCAAAAAACCCCCCAAAATAATTTAAAAAAACCCCCAAACAAACAAAAACCCGACCAACTAATGAAAAACAACCTCGAAAAGCCAAACCTAAAACCCAAACCCCAAATATTATGAATAAGAAAAAGAGCTGTGGAGACAGAATGAGACAGAGAAGGTTCAATGAACTGCTAAACAGGAGAGTGACTTGATTACATCTTCCTGGACATCCCCAGGGCAGTGGTACATCTAATGAGCCACTTGGCTTATTAAGACCCAGCTATCAACATGAAGGGATCCACATCAAGGCACATAACAGACTATATTTATACAAACTGTATAATTGTTCAACCTAATGCCCCTAATGCCCATCCTTCTGTGAAGAATTTATAGCACTCAAAAACCCCCCTTTTTCCCCTTCACTTTCTGTTTGTAGGATTACAGTGCCAGCCTTGCCTTACCATCCATCACCACCACTACAGGAACAGACAGTGTTATGATGCACTGCATTGAAATACAGCAGTTGTAGGAATGGGAAAACATTTTCCATTGGACAAAGGCATAAATGGTTTACACTGCAGCATAGTAATGGATGGTTTAAAGGTGTATTTGATTTTTTTGTAGCTTTGTTTTATATGCATCACATATGCACAAGCCCTGGGTGTTGTAAGCTAAATGTGTCTGTGTGTGTATATGTTTCAATAAAACAGATTTGTCTAACAAATAAAAAAAAATGCATGCACAAATGAAACAGAAGTTGTCCACTTTTTTGAGTAATCTATGTTAAATATTGAACACTACCATCTGTTCTGGAGGGAGAAAAAACCGTTGTTCACAGAAATAACTTGCCCTAGAAGAAAATCACCTGCTGACCCACTATTCATTAGAGGCTGATTTGTGCACAAAAGCCTGGGGGTTTCTAATCTTTCCAAAAGTCTTGGATGTGTTGGTTTTATAAACGGTTCGCATGAAAAAAATTAAAAACCAGTTTTGTTCATATGGTTTACCCTAATAGTGAGCCTATTTGCTGAGATTATATTGCTAAAATGTTCTAACCAAATCATATATAGTGACTTCTATTTTACATTGTTGGAAAGGCATCTTGTTTGCTTGGATCAAGCCCCATCTGGATGGTCAGTGACTCCATCTCTACCAGACAATAAAGCAATTCGCTCTGGAAATGGGAACTCAGTGGTCTCTACTCACAGGCTGTTCAGGTGGTCCATGACACCCTGTTGGGTTCAGTTCCCATAAAATCTCCAGGCAGTGCTTAGAGATTGGTGGAGGCCAAGGACATTTCCTTTTGGTGCAGGCAGTATGGACCTCTTGTGTCCAATATTTGCCGGCAGGTCTTAGACCCAATAACTGGTCCTGGGCATCTACAATTAACCACTGCAAATACTGTCATATCAGGCTCACTGATTCTCTGTGTTTGCCTGTGTCTTTGTCTATTGTTTCCCAGGTTACAGAGTGCAAGCATTTTGCAGCAAGGATTTTGTTCTCTTTGATCACACTAGGATTCTAGTTCATGGCTGTATCCCCTTCTGCAATCCAAATAATAAATAATTCTAAAAATATTTCAGATTAATGCTTCAGACAAGGGTATAGTAAAGAACAGTATAGGACAGAGTTAACAAAAGGCAGGGAAGAAAGCAAACAGTTACCTTAATCACCATTTATTTATTTACCTTTGTTATCCGTGGACATTTATGTTGTTCACAAAACAAGCAACCAAAGGAAGGTGAGAATATACTTTTTAGCTATGGCTAGTGTTGAAATTAAGTGCAGCTGCTGTCATCTAAGACACTTGATGTGGTCATGAAGAAGTCCTCCTTGCACTGTGTTAGGCGGCTGGAATGAGGGGCTGCCTGCCATGAGATTCCCTATCATAATTTTCCTTTTTCCTTCTGACATTTCTGAACACAAACAATTGTAATCACTTCTAGAAGGAAACCCTGTGTTCATGCAAAGCAACAAGGGATTCCAGCAGCAAGACAGATACATCTGGACAATTTGGTAACCTCCCAAGCTTTGATTTAACTATTAAATTGTTGACTATATTTCTTTCCAGTCCATGTGGAAATGTTCAGTCTGGAGCTTTAGAGGGCTGGTGTTGACATTTTTTTGATGCATTCAGGGCACTCCCAAACACTGCAGATGTTGTGATGCACCAGTTGATGTTCTGACATTAATGAAAATGTAAAAATATTACAAACAATCTGATTTTAAAACTCAGAGATAGGACCAATTCATTTGGGAAATGTTTCTTTACTAAAGGCAAAGATATTACACCCCAGACGTAATTTGGCATGAAAGAGTGTCTTGAGGCATACTACAGTGTGTCTGAGAAGAAATGACAGATTTTCAAAGTTTACTGGGGAAAAACTCAACCATTTTGCCTCAGGGATAAAGTGAGTTGGCCAGGTCAACACATGACGAGAGCTCATTATGTCATACATTATGTCAGTGAGGGCCCTCCACTTCAAACTTGCAGCCTATTATCTTTTCCATGGTATTTGAGTTAATAAAAACAAACACAGTGTTTGTTTTTTTTTAATTCAGCTGAAACCCCACTCTTAATTAATTAATTATGTTAATTCAATGTTTTTCGTAGCGTGTAAATTAAACAATTGTATCTTTTGCTCTAAGGCAACTCTAAAATCTAGCTTGAAGATTTTTCCTTTCCCCTTTTAAATCAGCCTTAGCTGGTTACAATCCAGAACAGTGTCTTTGGGAACAGTTGGTCAAAAATAAGGAGAAAAAAAACTCAGAAGAGAAACTTCAAGCTGTATTTTTAGCCCTTTCATATTTGAACACTTGCATTGATTTCAGTGGTATTTGCCTACCTCTATTTGGCTCCCAATATTTAGGCTTCTAAGTCTGGGATTCCCAACTTTACCTGTGAACACCACTTCCATGGCAGGGACTGCTCCAGGCTTTCACTTTGGTATTGTGTCCTGGATCTAACAAACCTTCTCTGCTGTTCATGGACTTCTCAAGAGAAGAGTCTGGGTTTTCCTGAAAGTCATCCTAACCTCAAACACAAGCTAGAGATCTGAAGGAGGGATTACTAAGCGTCATTGCATGCAGTAAATCCAATTATAATAGTAATTTATAAAAGAGATATCAGCTCCCTGTCTTTTGACTGTGTTCTGAAATTTTAATGAATATTTCTAGGCATCAAAGATGAAAGGCATAAAAATTGCTTTAAAAGGCATGTGTAGCTCACATCTGATCAAATTTGTAAATGCCAAGATTTACCACTCTGGAAGATTGCAACAAAATTACTCCATGAAAGACAGGTGAATGTGCCAGATAAAGGTAACAGACATTTTTTGCTTCCATATTCAACCACAAAGATACTTCAGAAGGACCACAGCATGGGAAATACCCTAATATGTTCATGAGACTCCACAGAAAATTATTCAAGGGACGTTATTATCCCACATCAGTCACATATGAAGCGACTTATTCAAATTTTGTCAAAGATTTTAGACTGTTATGTAAGTTTTGAGTAAGTTGCATAATTTTGAATGAGATCTGACCACCTGAGAGGCTGAAAAAAAAGTCTAATTGCTGAAATTATGGATATTCAGCAGTTTTTAATTTTTTTTTTCCAGAGCACAATTTTTGTGAATGTAATTTCAAAAAATATATTAAAGGGAAAACTATTTTTTAAAAAATTGTGGACAATCATTATCTATCTTGATCTTCTTTGCCATAATCTGTTTACTTCTCGGCTCCTATGAAAATTAGGAAAATTGAGATATGATTGTCTGTCTTGGAAAAATACTGTGGTTCGTTTTTCATTTTCCACAACAGCATGAATTAGAGATGGTGTGTCAAGTACAGCAGATTTTCTTGGCTATATCTCAGATATACTTTTTGTACTGAACTGGAAATTAGTATTTACTGTTGAATTTTCCTCCCAGTCACTAGTAAAGGACTATTGAAAGAAAAGTTGGTTTTGCTTCTGTCTGTTGTTGACTGCACCTGCTGATTACATTGGCCTGCTGTCCTTGTCAGCCCAATGGCTGTGTTTCTGAGGAAGTAAAGTTCATTTGCTTCATAAGAAGCATAATAACATTCTCAAAGGGTATATTTTGAAAGAAAACAGGCCATTGTGAGATCAGACTCAAATAAGTGAGCTGTTTGGAACAAGTATTTGCCTTTTTGGTCATAACGCCTATGCCAACATCTAAACTGGAAAACACATGTGAGCACACAACAATGGGAGGACAAACAGCTGCCTTGCTCTGCCTTGCAGGAAAAAAAAATAGCACCGGAAGTTTAATTTTGAGTTTTCATCCATTTATTGGAAAATGCAGTAAAACAAGCTGAATTACAAATTATATACTTTGGCTGAAGTTTTCACATCTGCCTAGAAGATTTGGTTATTGAGTTCCTAAGATTTAACATGGACAATGGTCCAACATATTTGCACAACTTTGGAAATCTCAGTCAGAATATGTAAGATAAACACACAAAACTCACAAATATTAAAAGACCCTCTTTTTCTACCACATCCTGAGAGTCTCATGTGCTGACCAAGATCATCCTTTCCCCCCTTTTTCCTCTCCTCTGTGTTCTGCATGATTGACATAGTTCATCTGAGCACTTTTCTCACATTGCATGGAGATCAGGGTAATATCCTACGTTGTTTCACAAAAGCAGAAACTTATTTGAATTATCCCAGGAAATCTGGGATACAGAAATGCTGAGTACATCTTGGAGGTAGAGATAAACTGTCCAGGTTCCTGGTAAAGCAGATAAAACAATGTGCCTGATTCTGGCTGAGCTGCAGGAATTGACAGTGTGGACCTCCCAAATGCAAAGTACCTTTGGCTACCTTAAGCCAAAGGTAGTGTGAGAATGTTGGTTGCATCAGAAAGGTTGTAAAACCAGGTGTGAGGTCTGTGAGACACAGACCATTCCTTAAAGTGTTCTGCCTAACAATGTGTCTGTTTTTAAGGAGCTGCTGTAAAGGTCCCCACAGCCCCATGTGGGTTTGTGCAACCCACACCAATCCTAGAGCTGCCATAGCCATGGTGGTTCAGTTACCTGAATCTGCGGGATGAAAATTGCCTTACGTACAAGTAGCCACACCTTTCTTCACAGTGCAGATGGTTGTTGGTGAGGAAGGAGGACGTTTTAAGAGACCTAACTCACTGGTTTGATGTTCTGGGACAGGCAATAAGAAAGGAAAAACTGTCCTTTCTCCACATCAGAAATGGCTCTACCTCTACTGACACGAGGCAGTCTCCAGCCTCCTGCCCCTGGTTATCTTAGTAAGGCCTTGGCAGTGTCCACTTGTTTCCTTCTTGCCTGAGCTCTTGCGTTGCTCCTTGTGAAACCAACCCCAAAGGGTGGAGGGCTGGGACACACTTAGGTCATTTCCCTGCAGGGCTCACAGGATGGTGGAGGCACATAGCCAAGGTCCATCATTTCACATGGACATTCTGTTTACCAGGGTTCACCATGGCATTTGGAATGGGCTTGTCCACCCTGCCTCAAGGCCAGCCTGCCCTTCCATGCAAAGTCAGTGGCAAGTCCTGCAGCTGAAGCATGTCCAGAGTACCCAGAGCCATGAGGCCAAGCACACCTGGATGTTTAGAGCCAAATTTGTGCCCAGAGACTTCCAGAATAAATCAGCCAATAAATCAGCCAAGGGTATTGAAGGCAGATGAGAACAAGCCACACTATGCTCACCACTACTTTGGGTGACAAAACAGGAAATTATAGGTAAAACAGGACAGATAGGGTAAGGAGTCTAAGTCTGTCCTTCCAGGCAATCCTTCCTTAAAAACCAAAAACCTCACTTACAGGGCAGTGTGTCAGGAAACATGTAAGCTTCTCTGTTCTATACATCTTGCAGCTGAGTTCAACTTCCCATTTTGCAGCCACTCCCATTTCAGCAGGTCAAGCACTCTGGACTTGCTGTAGCATATGGATCCACAGGGAAAAACTAATTTGAAATTTTTTTGTACTTTCCTGTAACATTCATATAATTACTGGAAAATGTTGTTTTAGACAGATAGAGAACATGGCACTACTCTTCTCCAAAACAGCCATACCTCTAAGAGACTTACTTAAAACATCATACGAGAGCACATTGAAAACATATAATCTTCAAAGTAAGAAAAGTGCAACCTTAAATGCCAGGGGAAGATTTGTAAGAGATTAGAACTGTGGCTTTCTTCAGCAACTTGTTCTTGGATCTACTCAAAGGTTATTTTTTTCACAGTTTTGGAAGATTGAGGTTTTTTACTTGAAATGTTGGATGAGAAGTGGTGATACCCCTGACAGAAGGGTAAAGTGAGGCCAAAATGGTGCTGCCATGTATTTCTTTTTGATCTACCTTGGTAAAACATATATAGACATGCTTAATGCTAACAGATTTAAGGATCTGACTGAAGCCCAGTTTTGTTGGCTAGAGTTGACTGCAGAGTGACAGTCTCAGTGTTTTATTCTTATCAATAGGTTTATATTGACAGGGATTGATAAAGAAGCTACTCTAAGAAAAACATCACATGCAGTCTTTTTTGCTTGGTTCAGTCTTTTTCTATGTTGTGTCCTCTGAGTTTCTCTCATTTTTGTTCCCTTTGGCTCCTAGAAAAGAAAATGGTGATCCTCTGTTCTCAGCAATGTTTTTCTTGTTTGTGTTTCAAGTCTTGTGAAGTCTTGAGGCAACCTTGGAGACAGAGTACCAGCTGGGGTAAATCAGTAGCACAAACATACAGAGAGTTCCCTTTGAGATGTGTCATTGTTGGGTGTTCTCCCTTGATTTGGGTCAAAGTGATCACCAAATATGGGTGTAAGAACACATTTACCCTTAGTATTCATTACCTTCCTTGGCAGTGTGTGACATTGGGCCAGCAGTGGCAAGGTGGATCTGAAGTGCTGTTTTCACAACAGTGCATGGCTGTGAGCATGTTTTACATGTTTTTACCCTCTCTCTGCTTTTGGCAGCAGCAGAAGAGAGTACCTCCAGACCCACTGGAGTTCTGAATTTATGGTAACAGATAAACAGCTTTAAAGAAATGCTTTTGTATATGTTCTCAATCTTATTAATGTTTGACTAGACTCCTGTGGTGAAATGTGTTATGTGCAATTACCAATACTTTTTTTTTATTCTGAGGCAAATTAATATTAGCTGTTTTTGCACTAACATGCAAACATTTCAGTCAGACAACTGTTAAGTATACTTGAAAATCCCATTATATGTATGCATGTGGACACCCCATATGAAGAGCAGAAACCACTAATATTTTCCAAAGTTGAAAGATATATTTTAATTCTCAAAGAATTAAATGTGAGACATGAAACATTTCCTGGATTGTTTGGTAGCCTTGACCAAGATGAAAACATAACTAAAATTCTGGTCAAGAAGATGTCTATCTGCATTTAATATGAAGCCATAAGCGAAGCCTGGGTGAAGGCAGCATAGATTTAATCTTGTTTTCAATTTCAAGGTACTTAGAATCATAGAATGACATGGTTGGAAGGGTCCTTAAAGATCATCTGTTTCCAATCCCCCTGCCATAGGCAGAGACACCTTCCACTAGAGCAGACTGATCAAAGATCTATCCAACCTGGCCTTGGACACTACCAGGGATGAGGCATCCACAGCTTCTCTAGGAAACCTGTGCCAGTGCCTCACCACCCTCACAGTAAAGACTTTTTTCCTAATATCTAAACTAAGTCTACTCTCTTTCAGTTTGAAGCCCCCTTGTCCTGTCACTACATGCTCTTGTAACTTATGGACAAGACATCTGGATTTGCCTAGAATGCAAAAGAAACTCTTTTGTACTACATATCACATTTTTTCTAAGTCACAGAAGATTTATAGCATATAACTGTACAAATAGGTGGCATAAAAGGCCAGAATCTGTGCTAAGAATCTTAGATATATGTCAAGTGCTGGAGAGTTCTTCAAAATTCTGGCTCCATGCCATCATCTCAGCAGAGACCAGAGTAACTGAAATAGAGGGAGGAGGTGTTGCCCCACTTCTGTACCAGGACAGCTGGTACTTTTTGCCTGCAGAAGGATGAGAAAGAAGTGGGGTTTGGCAATGAGAAAATGCCCTCCTTTTCTTTTAACCTCTCCAGATTCTACTAGTGCAACAGTGAAATCTTCAAAATAGATCCTAGAAATACAAAAGCTGTGTGTCAGTAAGGTATTAAAATGCCATTAAATCTTAAAAGGCAGAAATCCCTCTGCCAAGAGGAGTTTTCACACCTACACCCCCTCCAAGACAGGGAGAATGCCACCGACACTATGATGTACAATAAGGGCACAGCCTGAAGTTTTATGTGGAAGATATTTGTATGACATGGTGATGGGTAACAGTGAAAAACATCTTGGAGAGATGAATAGGCAGTGACCTAGACAGACAGATTACACCATGGGAGCTACAAAATGCCGCCCAAAATGGATTTATGATGCTTCAGCTGAGTGCAGACTTACTGGTGTAACTCACCTGCATCTCCGGAGAAACACGTGGAGCTATTGGTGTTGAAAGGGTCTCTGAACTAATAAGCACTTTAAACATTTTTCCAAACATCTTTCTGATGTCTGTGAACGACCCTTTCTTGTTCCCTCATGTTATCCCACAAACCACCGTTAACCCCAAGACGGTGTCCAAACAAGAGGCAAGTCGGGTGGCTCCAGGAGAACGACTTCCCACCACATTTATCACCAGACTTTTCCATCGCTCAGGCTTTTGTGATCCTGACAGTTGTTTGGACTTAGTTTCCACCAGCCGGTTGTGATGAATCTGAGCCTGCCCTTCAGCTGAAAAACCCAGTGGCTGGGTGGGCCCGGAGGAATGGCCCTTCTTTCCCCTCCCTGCTTAAGCCTCTTGTGAGTAACTCCCTGCAGCTGTCTGTAAACATCACTTTGTGAATGGAGTGAGAGACGTCTGGGGCAGGCCGGGCTCTCCCTGCTCTTCAAATGAAAATAAATAGTGCTGTCAGCCGCTGCACAGAGCATTGCTCCGGGCCTCAGGGCTTCCAACCACCTCGGGCTCGGTTTTTCTGTTTCCAGCATTTACTCTCTGAACCTAAGTGTCCCAGAAAACGATGAATTTACAAGTAAACACACACACCGCACAAGACAGGAGAGAGCCAAACCCCATAATCCTTATCGCCTCTGATAAACCACACAATTAGTAGCAATTATCAGTTAATGGCTTACTAAAAGTGCAAAGCAGAAGCCTGTGTGCATGTGGGGCAGAAAACTTTGCAGCCAGTGTAAATTTTACCTCCTAGCAAACCGTTGTTAACCTGAAGCTGTGCCTGGGCACCCATCCTTCACACACCTTTACCAGCTGAGAAAGCCACCTCCTCCGGCTTCTCTTGTTCTGCTGAGGACTGTGTTCTTCCTGGAGCAAGGGAGTCATTTGCGTCTCCTAAATTGCTTCACATTCCCTTGGCCGGATTTGTCTGAAAAGTCGACAAGGTGCTAATGCCCCACCGCCTACCTCTGTGGCATGGGGAGATCCAGCGCCTTTTTCTGCCCTGGGCACTGGTGTTCTGTCCCTTCCCTGCCACCAGTGGTCATTATATCGCCAATAATTGGTCTTGGTCCCAGAATTCAACATGGTGTTTCCTCATCCAGTGTGGTCACAGAGCCAGACAAATCTAAGGTATATAGACAGTAATCCCTTTCTTACACAGCTTATTTTGACAAAAAAGGTCTGGTTTTAGCCTGTTGTCTGTCTCGTTCAGAGGATCTGAGGAGGCAGCAGCCTCCCTCAAGGGCTAACAAGATGTCAGGAACGGGCTGGCAATGGCAGTGTCCTCAGCTGGCACCGTCAGGGCTGCCCAAGCATGTCTAGACACAGCCATATTTTTGAGACCCAAATGTAGAATGTTAAAGCAAAGTCCACTTCTTTTTTTTTTCTTTTTCTTTTTTTAAAACCACTGTTTTTGCTTTCTTTTTGATCTTTCCAGCTCTGCTCTCTTCTAGCCATTTGGGTTTGCTTTTTTGAAAACAAGATGAACTGGTTTAAAAATTGGAGATTTATTTTTGTTTACTTTTTTTTTTTAATGGGTTCTGTAGAACTGAATCTTCATTCCCATCCTTTTAATTATTTTTTCAAATCCTAGACTGCTGAAAAAAAATTCAGTATGGAACTGAGATCTTTATTTGCTATGACGCAGGAACATAAACACTGGTCTAGGCATCCAAGGTTTATCAAGCCCACACTCACTGTGTCTAAAAGCAACCCAATCAATACAACAACAACCTGTGTGGAAGTAGGGGATTAAAGTGGGATGGCTTTGTTCAGAGCCAGGTATTTCAAACTGTGGCAGAAAAATTCAGAAACCTTTCCACTGAATCCTTCTAGGATGCTGTAATTATCTTTTTGAACATTGATTAATTGAATTTTTAAGAGTGGGATGTTTGATTTCACCAGCTTAGTATAATAACATTATTATCAATATTATTTTATTTTATTTTGACCTGCATAACTACCCAAGATTTTTCAAATGTCCAACTCACAATACCAAACTAAACAACCTCAAAACTGTATTGTTTGTCATTATGTGTCACATAGACAGGGTACCAAAAAGGCTGGAACTGTTGGATCCCAGCCCAAAACACCTGATAGCACTAACAGACCATGAAAAAACCCTGTAACCTCTAGGTGACATTGCAGTGTGGATTCTGCTTCATTATTTGGTGTCTATGCCCAAATTCTTGATTCAGCTGCTTGATCTTGGGAATTGCAAGAAATTTTTTCTTGGCTTTATATTTAGCTAACTTTACTGCAGAGATCTCCAGGTGATATAACAGAAACTTTTGTCAATTCAGCTGTTATTGTAGTCAGAATGCAACAAACACTCTGCTTGGGAAAAATAACCATTTTTTACCAAAAATGGTAAAAAATGGTTATTTTTTTACCAAAGGTAAACCTGTCCTTTCCCTTGTATTTTTGCTGTATGTCAGGGCATATGGAGCTATTATTAGATAGATAACTTTAAGGCTTTGATAGTTTCTTGTTTTCTAAAGAGAGCAAAGAATTATCTTTGAACAAAAGCAAGTCGGTGTCCAGTGAGCATCTCCTTGTGGCTGTCTTTGTTCTCAGTGTGCGATAATCACTTTGAAGACTCATTTTACTACAAGGGCAGTTGTGTGAAGAGTAGCCTACAGGACCCTGCAATGGTGATTAGTCTTTGTATACCCCCGGATCCTTTGTGCCAGACCTTCAGCATGACAGTTCAAATGGGTTAGGAGTTCACTCTCACTTAATTAATCCCAGATTTTGTTCATATGGCACACATCGTTGGTGGCAGGAATTGCAAGCAGGACTGCATAGGTATGAAATCAGCAAACAATGGCTTCATTTTGCTTTGTGGTTCTCTGTGAAGCAAGCCTCAATCTAGCAAAAAACCCCAACCAAAGCTAAAATAACCCCAAATATACAGATATATTTTTTAGAAATAGTATCTAGATAAAAATTTAAAATGTACATTTTAAGTGTTATTTCCAAGACTCAGAGCCACATATTGTCAGAAAAAAAATCTAAGAGCGTTTGATTTTCCTTTAATATTACAATCTTTCAGCACAGGATTTTGAGGAATCCACCTCCTTTACTGGTGCAGAAATCTAGAAAAAATAGAGCCATCTAATAGGCCTGCAGCAGTGAAATGTCATTAAGGTCCTGGAGGTGACTCTTTAAGTTATTATGTTTAGAAGATGTGGTTGCTGAGGCAATGTCCAGAGGCTGGCAGAAGGAGCACAGACAGACAAGTGTTTGAACACCAGCAGTGTGCAGAGGACACATTACCTTCCTCACGTCCCCAGCTCACACTGGTGCTGTCCACATCTTGGATGAATCAATTTTTTGGTCAGAGTTTAGCAAGATTTAATCCAAGCAAAGCAGTGGGTAGGCAGCTAGGCAAGCAATAATGCTTTGAAAGATTCTGCCAGTTTAGTACAAAATGCATTTAGATTAAGGATATAGAAAGAAAATTGCTTAATTTAGGGGTTAATTTAAGAATTCTCAGTAATTTCTTGATGTTGGTAATGCCATGCTGCACAGCAGCTCCAGGGTCTGTCTGATTCTGGTGGACAAAGAAGTGGCTGCACTTGTACCAGCCTTTGCTGTCTGGGCTGTATGTATTATTGCACCCAGGATAGCTGAAAATTAAGATATTAGGACATAGGTAAATTCTGCAAGCCCTGAATGTAGGAGGCCATCCCTGTGTGAATGTAGACTTTGATAAAAGAAGTGTCTAAATTACATATGAGCATACACTAAAAATCTATAAAAATTTCAAAGGCACGTGGCTGATGACTCTTTTCCTTCAACACAAAGGGTTTTTCTCTCTGCAGTACAATGCCTTATGATTTGGCCTAAGACTTTTGTCTAAGAGCCAGGAATGAGCCCCTCAAAGAAGGAAAGGGCTCACTGCATTTCCTCAACCTGCACCCTGGAAAGGAACAATACATGTGGAAGAGAAATTCTGCCAGGTCAAGGGCTGGCAAAGGCTACTGTTCTCCTGAAGAATTAATGCAGCTATGGATCATAATATCAGTTGTGGCACTCAACGTGCAACTATTGGGTGCTTAGATGTTAAGGCTACCTCTCTAATAAAAATTAAGGGCAGCCAGGACTCTTGTCTGGCACTGAGGACACCTGGTATGGAGCACTACCAAAATCAATACTACTAAATGCTATTAAATACTACATCAGTATATTAAAATCTCTTGCTCTGCAAAATAGGGCAACTGCCTGTTGGGAATGGCTCCTGCCATGCACTAATCTCAGAACTATGCCTGGGAACAATTTGAGAAACTGCTGAAGTGGGCCAAAAATATGCCAGAAACTTCTCTGATCATCTAAAACTGTGGAAAATTGACTTGCAGAGCCTGGGAATATTCCTGCACCCTGCTAAATGTATAGTGTAAGTGTAACCTGTAGAGATTAAGGCAGTCTAGGAACCTATAGAAAATAGGGTTTCAGGAACTATGGACCACTCAATACAGTGACTCAATTCACCCAATTATCTATAACCCTATATTGTCTATGTCTAACTAAGTATGTTGTCCTAGAAAACATTTTATATGATGAAGCATTAATTTCTTATTTCTTATTATATTTAATTTTAAAGTACAAATTCATCAGACTCAAGGAGAAGAAATGCAGTGTTTATAAACCAGGGATTGGGAGGTAACACAGGAATATATCAGATCATTGGGCCCAGGGATTAGCTTCACAGAAAGTAGATGCAATTAGAGGTGTTAGAATCAATAAGCTGAGACATTCTTTGATTTACCTGTCTGAACTATATTTGAAAGTTTAGTTTTTCATTTAAAGTCTTTTAATAAACTTCTTTCCTGCATGTTATAGCAGCCTCAGTTTGTCTGTATAAGTTTTTAAACTGCTCTTTGTGTGTGAAGATACAGAATAATTAGTATTCTGACAGGTTGATATTTTTATTTAAACTATGCATTATTGAGTATAGCAGGCAGTGCATGTGCAATGGTACGAAATCATTTGTTCCATCAGGATAGTCTTTGCATGACAATATGCACCTTGTTCTCTTAACTATGAGATGTAAAAATTCTTTATGAGCTTACTATATTTAAAGGCGAAAGGAAAAAGCACTAAATCAGGCAAATACTGAATTTCATCTGGCCATGTGTTGCAGATAAATAAAAACTGAGTTAAACCCCACAAAGTTAAGTCTTTACATCTTCAAAGAAGAATAGAATTTTCCTTCTGAGGCTATTACATCTTTTTGCTATGTAATATTATCACTAATAAAGATTGCATGTTAGCAAGAGAGGCCCTGGGTAGGTTCAAGCAATAGACAGTTTTGTGGTTTCTGTTGTTAACAGTCTGTCAAAGTCAGGCTCCCAAAACAGTGTAAAAGAAGAAATAGAAAGAGACAGAAAGAGAGAAAGGAAGGAAAAAGAGAAAGAAGGACGGAAGGCTGGTTGACTTAATACAGGGGCACAAATTAAAAGCAGGGGGAAAAAAATGAAAAGAGACCAGGGCTCAGGGAGGAGAGATGAAAGTAAAAGAAAAGACAAACATACACAGCTAAGGCCAGAGTGCAAGTCCTTTCAAGTCCTCATTAACCCCACAGTAAAGAGGTTCCTTGTGAACATTTAGCCTTTTCATTGAGCTCTTCTTTTTCATTGTCAAATGTCAGCTGTGAAACATGTTCGGACGCAGCAGTAACCCTTTAAAAACCTCTTTCACAGAGTGCAAACCAAATCCACCACTATGTTTTAGCTCCACGAACAGATGCACTGATGTGAATAGTGTATTAAACCAATGCATGGGTGTGAAAATCACACCCATGTCTGTGTGAGCAGCTGTGCAAGAACTGGGAAACTAAAATATCCCTGGTTACAACCTGAGCACCAAAGTCACCAGGGCAGCATAATTGTGGGGGAAGGATGAATGCTCACTCATGGCTGATTTCTTCAAAACCCCCCCAAGAGACCATGACTGCCTCATTCATCTCTGAGGGCCTCGGGAGCAGCTGTCACAGAGGGATGATGGCACTGCAGCCCGGGATGGCTCCTTTCTTGCAAGCACAAGGTCAACATCCAGGCTCTCTCACTGAGAGCTTAAACATGTGCTCAACTTTTTGGTTCAAAAGTAAATCCATTAACTTCAGTGTGGCTTTTCACAGAGGTGAAGCTCAGCTGAGGACTAGGATTTTCTGAAAGCCTTGAAGTACAGATCCCTAACAGAGTCTGAAGTATTTTGAATCTCGAAAGCTCCTTCCCAGGGCAGATTTTCAACAACTCTGTAAGTAGGTTTGATATAGGGTGTTATATGATTTAGAAGGGAAAAAACCAGAGTGATATTTACAAAAAACTCATAAGAGGTTTTTGTTTACTAGAAGTTCTTTCCTTGCCAATGGTAGTTAGTTTGTTCTTTCTTCATTTATTGATGCCAAGGAAAAAAGAGGGGAAAAGAGCCAATTATTTAAGGTCAGATGTGTCCCAGCCTAAATTGTGAATTACTTAAATAACAGGACATGTCACAAAACTGACATCAGTGTTTCTCTTCAGTCCCACCCAATGATAATGAGAAGCCATTTGAACAATTTCAGCTGAGCAAAATAAACAAAGATTTTGTGCAGACCCGGTTGAGAGCTTGATCCAACAAACCTGTATCCAGCCAAATAATTCTTTGTAAAATTAGAAATTTAATATTTCCTTATTCAACAAGTAGAGTGTGTTTGGTTTGCTGCAATAATGAGCATGTACAGGATCAGGTAAAAGAAATTAGTCCATATTTCTCCTCTTTATATCAATTGACATGCCACAGAAGACAGCTGTCATCTTTAAATCTTATTTTGGAGGGAATGAGATACCTCTTTTGTGGGAGGGGAGGAGAAAAGACAAGAACATAATGGAGAAATTCTGAACAGTTTAGCTACTAAGAATAGTTACCAATTATTTTATTACCAAATGGTACAGACAGAGGACAACAGGGAACAATGAAAACATTCCTGTGAGAAAGAATAGGAAAATATTATTTGTAATGAGAAAAACGTAGGCAGCACACTTGGAAGAACAGTTTTCAAGGAAACCCCTTTTTACTGAGATGAGAAGCAAATGGAACAAGGCTCTGAAGTGGAAGCATATGTGCTCACTGAGGGGAGCTGACGTAATTGTTTCAGTGGATCTTGGCCTCCTCCAGAAAAGCATGTCTTTGTGAAGATGGCAGAAGGGTGTGTGACAGCAGCAAGGGAGGGGTGTGACAGGGAGCTCTCTTACAGCTAAGGTGACGTTGGCAGTCTCACTACTACTGTCCTTGGAGTCCACACCAACACCTCCCAGGCATCTTTGTCTGCAAGAACAAGCTGCAGTCTCCTCTCTGCTGTGTGACATGCTGGTTGTGATTATTCCATGGCTTAATGTAGGTATTTGTCACACTTTGTCACCAGTCTGGCCAGAAACACCCTCAAAATGGCTCGTGTGGTTGTCTGAGCCCCGAATCAGTAGGGCTGGACCAGGACAAAAGCCAGACAAAGACAGTGTCCAAGCAATAGATATGAGGTGGCATTTGCCTTGGCAACAGACCCTGGTGGCAAATCTCATCTTCCAGGTGAGTCAGTTACTGCACATGCCTTCCTGTCCATCTCAGCCCAGGTACCAGAGCCCCTTGGAGGGGTCCTGTCCTCAGCTGCACACACTCAGTAATATCCTTCCACTCTGTACATACAAGGTACAGTTCCTGGCACATGAATTTGTCCTTATTACTTATTTAATTTGGCCTTCCTAGATCTGTACCCTTAAACAGCTTTGCTGTCCTTTAGGCATTCCCTGAGGAGTGTTGGTGTTACAGAGGTTTCCATTGCCATAAAGACAAAAGCAGAGGCTCAATGCAATGAAAAGGTTAATTGATGGCAGTATGTTTTGGAGAGGGATGCTAGGAAGGAGGAGTATGTGGTTACAGCAATAACCAAGACAAAAGATCCAAGCTCTTTCCCCATCTGGGCAGCAGTCCTCTTGCATGACTTAGGGGGAGCCACTTCTATCTTCTGCTGATGTTGCTGCTCTTTTGCCATGCATCCAAGCGCGCCGCCCTGATCGCAGCCATGGGCAGCATGTGAGATTGCTGCTCAGTCTGGGCGAGAAGGAAGGAAAAGCAGTGGACACAGGAGGCAGAGCAGAAGGATAGAGATATTACTTTGGACCAAATGAGCCAGCAGAGAACACAGATTACCAGCTGCTACTGAGTGTTACAGCAGAGGTGAGTTTTGAAGGGACAGCATTACAGACTTGGGGACTGGGGAGCCCTTTCTGTGCATGGGGAACAGCAGGGGATGCCACCCAAACTTTTTAAGAGAAAACTACGGTAACAGGTAATAAAAAATGGAAAAGCAGATGGGGGAATTAAGAGCAGCATGCTAATAATGTCATTGGAATATATTCTTTTCAAGTTCCAGATGTAGTGGGTGAAGCAGATACATCCCCAAGCCTGCCTTCTGCTCCTCACTTCCCCCTAATCCAGGGCATTGCCTCATCTGATGTAGGGACTGAACAGCTCTTGGAGTGTCTACTTCTATTATTCTAGTCAAAGCAATTTTGCAGAGTAAATGTCTGTTATTTAAAACCTAGTCTAAATAGGCTGTCTTTATTTTAATAAAATGGAACAGAGTATGAGAAAAGAGCAATTTAAATGGCATTCATGAGAAAGTGTTACTTTTTGATGATGAGAGTTGTGAGTATCTGGAGCTTGTAAACCTTTTCCTTATACACCTGGAGAGCTCTTGACCTAAGAGAGGACAGGCAGGTAGAGATATAATATTTTTAACCTACAGGAGGGTAACCATGTAAGACAGAAAACATTTAAGTAGTGGCACTAAAATAATTAAGGCTTTATTGTACTTCTCTAGATAGAAAGCAGTAAATGATTACAAAGCATTATTATCTCATCCTAAGAGCTCACTCAACACATAAGGAAAAATAAATAGTTCACTTTGTACATTTAATTCAGTCATTTGTCTGTTTACATTGAAACTGGCTGCTTTAACTCCCCAAATGTTTAATATCAAGTAGGTTCAAAGAAAAATATAACTCCTCAGCAATGAATTTCCTGACTTTGCTCTTTCTGTTTAGAAAAGATGATACAATGGATTGTAATGTTTTACAGAATTTCAGTATTTATTACATATCAAAGCTATTGGCCTAGAATTTTAGAAAGATTTACAGGTTTTTGTCTTCAGATGTCACATAACAACTGTAAGACTAATCTCAACCAAAGATGCTAAATTGCCAAAGTAGTTTCACAACTGTCTGGAGTCTTAAACCTTTCACACCGGAATTTTGCTCTGCAGGATCCAAGAAGTATGTGAATAAAGAAAAAAAGGAAATAAGTGAGCGAGCTAAATCATTTGTACAGTGATTAAGTGAAAAGACTGCAGTGACCCTTGAGCTGATGAAATGAAACCCTGCAGGAAGCAGAAAAGCAATAAACAAAATGGCAGAGGTTGTTGAAGACTACGGACAAGGTGGTGTTACCAAATACCAAGCCCTGGGGCAGACTCTGCCCTGCAGTAGAGACACTGTTTCCCTTATCCTCCTCTAATGCAGAAACACTATACTCTACTAATGTTTCCCAAACATTTACAAAGCACATTTTTCTTTTGGTTCATCTTCTAGTGAGTGTATCTTTCCCAAATCCACTTCTTCTCCCTTCTTTCAGGGTGAGAGATCAAGAGTGGGGGTTTAATGCTTGTCCTCTCCTCCCTGTTCCTGCCAGGACTGAGTGCTGATAGCAATTAAAGTTGTGTAATTAGCAATTCCCTTGCTATGGCAAGCACTGACAGCCAATACTTACAGCCGATTCTCACTTTGCCTCTCTGGAGGAGCAGAGCTGCTGCTGTTTTCTGTTGTCTAAAATTTCATGACCCTTTTGAATGCTCTTGTGACCTTCAAGTGGTTCATGACCCTCACTGAGAAACATTGGGCCATTTCCATAAAACAGTATTATTTTTTCATGGGTAAGTATTCCTGTGTTCTCAAGTGCACTAAGATCTTGCAGTGGGCCCCTGCAACTGTCAGAAACTGGGGACAGACCTGCATGACCCTGGCACCCCAGACAAGATCATGTGCTCTTTCTGTAGCTGCTCATCGCTGATGCTGTGCAACATCCTGCCAGTCCAAAGGGCAAAGGCAGCCCCAGGCTGAAAGGAGAACCAAAGGAAGTCATGTGCTGTGACCACAGAGCAAGATAGGCAAGTGCACAGAAAACATCATCTCATGTCAGCTGGAAAGCTCCAGCCAGGCCCCTGGGCCCTACTGTCACCTGCACACAGTGGACATGGGTGGTCCAGGAGCAACAGCAGGAGATTTAATCATGATATAATTGAAACCAACACTCTCTTGCAAGGTGAGTGGCTCCAGTACTGGAATGATCAGCTGTGGAATGTTCTAGAGTGGTGCTTGGGGAGGTTTCCCAAACTGGGAGGACATCAGGGGGAGCTCAGAAAGCCTCAGAAGCCTGCATCTCACTTGATAGCAGGTGCTGGGACCTGGGTGGGGTTGGAAGCAAAGGTAGCCAAATGCCCTCACTCCTATAAAAGAACCACTTAGGCAGCCCTGGTCATCCACAGTGGTGCCAGCAGGGAGACAATCTGCACAGCAGTTGGCACAGAAGGGGTGTAGGAAATGCACTGAAGACCTGACAACTTGTCCAGGGAGAAACAGTAATCCCCCACAGAAAGTTTTAGGCTTGTTAAGCTCTGCACCCACTGTGAAGTCCATGGGCCCCAATGAACACACCCATCAGATACACCCAGGCTACCGAGGGAGCTGGTGGAAGAGCTTGCCAAGCCATTTTCAATCATTTACCAGCAGTCCTGGCTAATTGGAGAGGTCCCAGTTGACCAGAAGTGAACAAATATAGCACTCCAGCAGGCAGGAGGCTGGGAAGGTACAGGCCTGTCAGCCTGGCCTCGGTGTCAGGGAAGGTTATGAAGTAGATCATCTTGGGTACCACCACGTGGCACATACAGGACAAGGAGGGGATCAAGCCTGGCCAGAACTGGTTTATGAAATCTAGGTTCAGCTTGTGATTCCATCTCCTTGAATCACAAGGTGATTCCATTTGTGGATAAGGGAAAGGCTGTTCATGTTGCTTACCTGAACTTCAGTCACCAAAGCCTTTGACATCATTTCCCACACCATTTTCCTGAGAAGCTGGCAGCCCATGTCTTGGATGGATGCACTCTTGACCAGATAAAAACTGGCTGGATGGCCAGGCCTGGAGAGTATTAGTGAATGGATTTAAATCCAGCTGGTCACAAGCGGTATTCCCCATGGCTCAGTTCTGGGGCCAGTCTCATTTAATATCTTTGTCAATGATCTGGATGAGGGGATCGAGGACTCCCTCACTAAGTTTGTAGATGATGCCAAGTTGGTTGGGAGTGTTGATCTGCTGGAGGGTAGGAAGGATCTGTAGAGGGATCTGGACAGGCTGGATCAGTGGCCTGAGGCCAGTGGTGTGACGTTCAGCAAGGCCAGGTCCTGGGTCCTGCACTTGGGTCACAACAACCCCATGCAGTCCTGCAGGCTGGGGAACAGTGGCTGGAAAGCTGCCCTTGGAAAAGGACCTGGGGGTGCTGGTTGACAGTGACTGAACATGAGCCAGTGTGTGCCCAGGTGGCCAAGAAGGCCAATGGCATCCTGGCCCGGATCAGAAACAGTGTGGCCAGCAGGACCAGGGCAGGGATTTTACTGTTCCTCTGCACTTGGCACCTTGAGTCCTCCGTCCAGCTCTGAGCCCTCACTGTGACAAGGACCCTGAGGTGGTGATCCAGAGAAGGCCAATAAAGCTGGTGAAGGGTCTGGAGCACAAGTCTCATGAGAAGCACCTGAAGGAGCTGGGTCTGTTTAGCCTGGGGAAAAGGAGGCTCAGGGAACATTTTATCACTCTGCAATTCCCTGAAAGGAGGCTGTAGCCAAGTGGGGATTGATCCTTCATTCAGGTAAAGATCAATGGAACAAGAGGAAACAGCCTCAAGTTGCACCAGCAGAGGCTTAGGTTGAATATTAAGAAAAATTTCTTGACCAAAATGTTGTCAAGCATTTGAACAGGCTTTCCAGAGAAGTGGTGGTCACCATCCCTGGAGGTATTTAAAGGCAATACAGATGTATTGCTTAGGGGCATGGTTTAGCACTGAACCTGGTTTAGGAGTGGACTTAGCAGTGCTGGGTTAATGGTTGGACTTGATGGTCTTAAAGTTCCCTATGATTTGCATTACCTCTAGTTGACTCCTTTCTTTCCCTGGGACAGAACTGGATGGTGTTGGTAGGCTCAGCCTTGACACTCCTCATCCTGCCATGGAGATTTTCCATCTGAAGTTCACTCTGTGCCAAATGGAAAAGTAAAAATTCATAGGAAAGCTGTATCAATCTGCAAAGTCACCTGATGCAGAAGAAAGAGTGAAGAAAGGGGCAGGAGACTGACTAATATATGATACAGAAAGACTAGGAATAAATTCTGAATACCAGCCAGAATCCATGCACATGAAGTTTACTTCTTCTAATTTATAGACCCCCAATTTTCTTTATTGGATATGGTCATCTGAGGGTGATAGGAATTTACATATCCAAGGAAAGATGACACACCCTGTGCAAAATACTTACAGAGTAATAGTGAGAAAGCAAGCCAGTCCCCTCCAGAGAGCAAATCCACACAGAAAAGGAGTGGTAGCAGGAGCATGCATTCACATGAAAATGTCTGGTTTGATTCATAGATCCCAGCATAACTGGGGAACCCATGTGCTGCAGTATCAGGCTTTGTAATCAGTTTTGCACCATTCAGGCATTGGAACAGTGTTGAGCCCTAGGAGTATATTCAAACAAGGCAGGCAGGCAGGGTAAGGCAGCCTTGGATTTGGTCCCAGCTTGACCTCCCTGCTTGATTTTAAGCAGCCTGTGAACAAACATTTACTACAGTAACAGCAAACAAGCGAGTCTCTGTAAGGTGTAAAGCTGGGATGCAAATTAAAAACATATGTAAATTGAAATAGTTTAGGTTAATTTCTTGGTACTGAATTCAGTGACTAAGTGCTTATTTCAGAATGCTCATTCCATGCCTTGAGTTACTGCTTTGTCCATCTCTTCAGTGGCAGAAAGCAATTTAGCATAATCCTTCTACTGTAATGTCCAGTTTTTCCATAAAGATTACAGATTAAACCAAAAGACCTCATTCTAAAGAAGGCTTACTTCTTTGCAAAGCTGGCCACTGTGTGTTTAACTGCACCAGAATGGTCCATTGGAGAACAGAGGGAAATCTCACATTTGAGAGGATGCAGTGAAGGAGTCCCAGACAACCTAAACAATTCTTGTTTGCCAAACAATGTGTGTGAGGCTTAAAAAATGATGAATTCGAAACACATTTCCCTGCTTCACAACTGGAAAATACCTTTCAATCAAATGAATAATAAAACTCATTGAAGCCATCGAGGCTGATTATCATCTAGCTTTAATCACTGTAATGCTTCTCTCATGAATGTGACTGCACCCACCAGCTGATATCATCTGAGGATCTGGTCCAGGGATCTGTGTAAGGGAGACTGCAAGATAACGATGGGAGACTTCTAAGTTTTTGGCACACAGGCCTGGCTGTTATTCTCAAAATCAGTTCCCTTACCTCCTCTATTGGAATACTATGGGTTTACTTTTTTTCTCACGGTATTTCTGCTTCTGTCTTTGACTTCCTTTGACTTTCAGCTGAAACACGGATGTTAAAGGAAGCACAAATTATTTTTAAATGTGGCTCAGAAATGTTGCTGTATTGTAGGGGATGAAAATTCAGATAGTGGTTAATTTTACTCCAACCATTCAAACAAAAATTATGAGACACTATGTTTCTTTAGAAAAAATAAAATGTTGGGGTCTGTTTAGGTAGAAGGATATTCAACATTATAGACATGGCCTCATGGGTTGTGGTCCATGCAAGTGGGACATTCAGCCTTTTATTGAGCTACTCTTGTTAGTTATATAAAAAAAGTTTTAATCAAAGATTTGCTGGTTTTTTGTAAAACAATTTAAGTTATTGGAAAGTCAGTCTTTGTAAGTTAGTGGAGAAAATGTTGCTGTTTACAGTCAAAATTTTAATAAAGCATTTTAAAAGTACATTCAAGCTATCAAAATAACTTTAAAACAAAAAAAAATACTTTTTTTTTTTTTAAGAATTCAGTCTATTTCACTCTTCTTCCAATCATGGATGATGAAATTATTTAAACAGCTTTCTATCCCCATTCCCAAAATCTGCAACTTCCCATCATGAAGATGGAAGAGGTGGATTTACAGTAACAGGGTGACCTTTTTCCCTGGAACAGTTGAGCTAACTCAGAACTGGTTCCTCTGGCCCTTTGAGCTCATGTTGAGTAGGAAAGGCTGTGATTTAAGTGTAGAGGAAATGGTTCTTTGAAGCATAAGATACATGCACTGCAGACAGCCCACCCAGATCTCTCAGGAGTTCACCACCTCTGTGGTTCCTAGAATACTAGCAAAATTTTTCAGCTTTCTTCTTCTTTTTTTTTTTTTTT
>VYXD01003626.1:168845-184329 GCA_013397195.1 Hylia prasina
TGGGTTCTAGAATAATAACAAAGTTTTTTAGCTTTTTTTTTTTTTTTTTTTTTAATCATTGCTGCTATCATGTTTGTGCACTTTCCCTGGAGAAGATATTATGAGATTTAGGCCAATTTTAAAAAGATTCTATTTATTTGGTCCACTCCAGCTGGCCCCAGCATTTCACTAGGACTCAATAGAATGTATTTGCATCCAGCTCTAAGATCTGTCAAGACTGTAAGAATATAAGTGCTGGGATCAAGTCAAGCTGGTGAGGGGTGAGCTTGGAAAAATGGCTGAGTTTATGTTCTGCCTGTGCTTTAACTTAGATTGCTAAAAATACACCTTCTGTGTTCACAGCACATTTACTAGAAAGAAAGTGTCTAAGGATATTGACTTACAAGCACAGTAGGATACAGCCCATCCTGCAGGAGCAGCTCTCACTCCCAGCTGTGGTAGGTTCCCCTCTCTCCCACTGAACTCTACATCAAGTTGCTCCTAAATGATGTGAGTATGGTGTGCTGGCCCAGCCCACTTGCACATTCTATTTGACTTTCTAGCTCAGTGAACTACAGGCATTTACTTCTACCTGTGATTTGCCTGCTCTTGCCACAGAAGGTGGCAACAGACAAGAGTGAGGCACTCAGGGAGGCTGCTGGAGACTAAATCACCTCCACTACTGATGTTTCATCTGCTGTGTCTGTGTGTCAACACCTGAAACCTAATCTGGGTTCAGCCAGCTGGAGGTAGTGCCGTCTAATCTAAACTTCCAGCTCTGCCTACCACTCCTAATGAATCCTGATGGGCAGGTTTCAGGGTTTTGCAAGAGAGGAACGTCCTGCAGCTGAGCCAGCAGCACAGCCAGCGTGTCACCACAGCTGGGCACATTGGCAAAATTGTCCCTTGAGTATGTATTAAAGTATGTGTTCCAGCTCTGGGGTGCATGAAAGGAGACACCCTTCCTATCCTTTTGCCTGGTGACTGTGGGCAGAACAGAGAAGGTGGCTGTAATGGCAAAATATCTCCTAGCACCTCACTGAATTTACACAGAACTTGTATTCAATCTTCAGGCACTTCCCCTAATCTAGGCAAAACCTGAGCTGTGCATTTTTCATGTCCAGCTCTCAGCTGGATTCTCCATGAACTACTGTCAGACAATGTTATTACCATTGCTGTTGTTTGATAATTACATCAACCTTCATTTTTCAAAGACTGGACACTCAAAATTAGCACGGAGTTTACTCCTAGATTTACTGGCACCATTTTGAAGTCAGGTACAGGAGGACCAAGAAAATGAAGCAGCAAAACACCCTCTTGCCTTGACTTGTTAGGACAGTTGCAGTCCTGAGACTAAATTTTTCCTTTTCCTTTTCTTTTCCTTTTCCTTTTCCTTTTCCTTTTCCTTTTCCTTTTCCTTTTCCTTTTCCTTTTTCCTTTTCCTTTTCCTTTTCCTTTTCCTTTTTTTTCCCTTTTCCTTTTCCTTTTCCTTTTCCTTTTCCTTTTCCTTTTCCTTTTCCTTTTCCTTTTCCTTTTCCTTTTCCTTTTCCTTTTCCTTTTCCTTTTCCTTTTCCTTTTCCTTTTCCTTTTCCTTTTCCTTTTCCTTTTCCTTTTCCTTTTCCTTTTCCTTTTCCTTTTCCTTTTCCTTTTCCTTTTCCTTTTCCTTTTCCTTTTCCTTTTCCTTTTCCTTTTCCTTTTCCTTTTCCTTTTCCTTTTCCTTTTCCTTTTCCTTTTCCTTTTCCTTTTCCTTTTCCTTTTCCTTTTCCTTTTCCTTTTCCTTTTCCTTTTCCTTTTCCTTTTCCTTTTCCTTTTCCTTTTCCTTTTCCTTTTCCTTTTCCTTTTCCTTTTCCTTTTCCTTTTCCTTTTCCTTTTCCTTTTCCTTTTCCTTTTCCTTTTCCTTTTCCTTTTCCTTTTCCTTTTCCTTTTCCTTTTCCTTTTCCTTTTCCTTTTCCTTTTCCTTTTCCTTTTCCTTTTCCTTTTCCTTTTCCTTTTCCTTTTCCTTTTCCTTTTCCTTTTCCTTTTCCTTTCTGAATATATGCAATACAAAAAGAAACAAGAGAGTGAAAGTGAAAGACTGTATTTTAGTTTAAAACAAGCAGCTACTTTAATGACAGTGCTTATAAAAACAATATTATCTTAAATTATTTAATATGTTTTATTTAATAAAAAGGAAAGAAGGAAGATGAAATAGGGCATTGAGGAAATTCCTCTGTTTATTTTTGTCTATGTGGTGGTTCATTTTACCCACCAGTGTTTTTTTCTTCACTGCAAATCCCCCTTCCCTCTTGATTAAAAACAGACTCTCTAATAAAAGTGGTTTAAGATCATAGTGATAACTTCAAGTCAAGAACATGAATAAAGAGCACTCTTGGAGGAAAGACCCCATCTGCTCACATATGATATTAGGAAGGGAGTGCACAATGCAGAATAGTGATTGCTACCACGTGTAAGATTATTCAGGTCTTCCACGTATGACTTCTAATCTATATGGCCACTTAAAAAAAAGAGGGATTCAAGTATCCTATAAAACAGGTCCTATGTTTTACATTTGACCTTTTCCTGAACATCAACCTTATTAAAAACAAATAAAAAAATGTCCTGAATGGAAGCTGTAGTTTGATCTGGAGCTTATGGAGGCTGACAGCAACCCTGTTATTGCTTTGAGCAGGGCAGGAGCTGGCCTCTGCTTCATTCAAAAAGAAACCCATATCAAGCTGCCTTGTGATGATCACTCCACAACTGTTTTTTATTTCATTTTATTCTAATAACCTTACAGAAATACATTTTTCACCAAATTGAAAGCTTGTCTTCCCTGAAGCCATGGAAAGGATTAGGTAGCATTACATCAGACTTTTCAAACAGTAAATTCTGAACTTGGAAGAAGCACTTCAAAGCATGGTTATGTGAAGCCTCAAGTGCCCAGGCAGAACAGCAAAGGTGAAACAATTGTAATCTGCACAGTGGAAAGCAGTGACTGAGTGAGTGTAAGCCATGAATGCCATTATTTTAAACTAAAATATGTATTATCGTGAGGTTCGAAATCCATGTTTGATGTGCTGTGCTAGTTGCTGCAAGAATGTATAATACAGGGCCTGGACTCCAAGACAAAGTTTAATCAAGATAAAAGTAGGTTATGAGCAGAGATAGAAAGACTTTTGCACACCATTTTTTACAATTTTTAATAAAAGTGCAGCAACTGGAGTTGGAGAAGGTATAATTATTCTTAGCCAAAATGCTTAAATTAAAAAAAAACCCCAACCCCCTCAACTAATATGGAAGCAAATGAACCTATAAAGAGAAGACTTTTTTTTAGAGCTTGCTCATTGGAGTTTACATTGATAAATTAAATTAGAATTACTCTTCTATCTATGTAAAGCCAGAGATAAGGGCTTGCACTGCTTTAATTATATTGGTATAAGCTGGCTAAGATCCTCTGCCTATTCAGACAAAACAGGTGCCACTTTGCCAGCAATGGAGATGCCTCTTTTGTTCCCCAAACAAGGCATCAATGAGTTAGTAGCAGAGACCACGATTCACTGCATGCCAAATCATTAGCAGGAGGCAGAAATATATGCACTCAAGGAAAAGCTTGCTTTGGAGGTGGTTTGAAGTGAGAGGAAGAGGCAGCTTATCAAGTTTCGACAAAGATTGTTTCAGCAAAATGTCTTTTTGGGAAAAAAAATTTTGGGGGGGGGGCTTGTTATTTTTTAAAAATTATTTTTGTTTGAGTTTTTTTGTGGGGTTTTTGTGTGGGGTTAAGGGATTTTTTGAGAGTTGTTTGTTTTTTGTGGGTTTTTGTTTTGTTTTGTTTTTTCTTTTTTACATGAAACACAAATATTTAATTTAATATTTAACTTACTGCGGGGATTGATTTCTGCCAGCTTCCTCAGTGCTCTTCACTCATCACTCTTCTGGGGCTGAGTTTCGTAGAATCCTACCACAGTTTGGAAGGGCACCATCTTTCTGAATAACAGTGATCAAGAAGCCCCCTTTTTGTCAAGTAGCAAAAGCACAACCAAGGCATACTGAAAAAGCTGATACGAGCTGGACATTTTTGCATTAAGTTGAAAAGAATCAATGAAAGTTTCTGCCTTGGTCTGAAGCTTGTTTCCAGTCACAAAAAGTCCAGATAGAGTATTTCCTAGATGTTCTGCATCCACGGAAAATAGTTATAACAGCTTCTCCTAAAAATGCTTTTATTATTTGTCTGGAAGTACATGTACAGTATTTTATGTTTTTCCCATTGCTATATGCTTAATAACAATCCTGGCTTATGTTCCCTTTTAAACTTGGACTAGAAATGCTAGATTTCTGTCATACCAGAAGGTCTGAAAATGACATTTGGATTCCCTCCAAGTTATTTGGATGAATATATAAAACTCCTTGGCTATAAAGTTCCCATACTTACTGCTCCTACCCTATGCTGTATAGCTGTGTTCCTGCAGCCCTGTGACCTTGTCTCATAAGCACCTCTGAAAAGGTGCTACAGGCAGGATATTGAGGGCTGTGAGGAATTAAAGCACTTGCCACAGATGTGGGCAGGGAAGCTGACTGTTTTGCTAATGGTGGGAGGCATGAAACCTTCATGTCCAGCGCAGCCACAGGCACCAGCTTTGTCTCAGCAGCTGCTGGGTTGATGTTGCAGCCACTGTGAAAAGTGGCCAGACCACACACTTAATTGAGTTCAGATGTATGAGGAGCAGATAATCTGACATGGATTGACACCCTTACACTTCTCACACCTTATAGCTCCTACTTGCCTTCCATCACAGGGCATCCACCATAATCCCAATCTCCTCCCATACCCAGTACTTCAATCTTACATCCCCTCCTCTTACAATACCCTTTTCCTCTTTCAGGCTTCTGTCTCCTGCAAAACCTACCTCTCAAATCCAATATTCCCTGAATTTTATGTTGGCCACTCCCACCTCCAGCCTCAAGCCCATATCCCTCTCAGTTGCTTTTTGACACCTCCTGAGATATCTCATAGGCATCCAGCCCACTGGTATCACCTGGAGCCATCCAACACCAAAAGCCTGTATGTGAGAGGCAGCAACACTGACAGATCTGCCCCTACAGGGACTCTCAGAACAAGTCAGAGCAAGGGAACAAGCTTTAACTGGCTCCTGGTGACAGACAACTACAACCAACTACATTGTGTGATGGATGAAGCTTAGTGCCTAAGTGCAAAGCAGATTTATTGTGGACAATGCTGCCTTCTTGGGCTTGAGCAATTAAATATCGTGTATCTCACACTTCTGCTTATGAAACAACTTGAGGAACTGCCTCAGCATGAAAATGGAGCAATCAGAAGGGTTATGGAAATGCAAAGTTATTGTTATAACCAGTGAGTAGGCTGTAACAATAACCAGAGTTATTGTTACAGCAATATAAAGTTATAACACTGACCAGAGTTATGTACTTAGGGCTCTGTATTCACTGATTTATAACTAACAAACAGGCAGCCTTTTTCTTTTCAATTAAATATACATCTGTCCCTTATCTGGATTCTTTCTCAATTAACCTTACTCCTAGTTGTATTGTAAATGCCTTTGAAACAGAAGATGGAGAACACAGGTGGTTTCTAGGATGGGAGGATGAATGAAAGAGACAGATCATGTGAATTATCTCAGCTGAAGCAATAAAATGTAAGTGACCTGGGAATGTCCTGTGTGTCTGGTTTTGGACCATAAAGTCTGCCCAGAAAGGATGCCATTTATCTGCATTAGTCCTTGAAACAGGCTTAGCAGTCTTTTTGCAGGCCTGAAACTTCATCTATCTATCATTGCTACTGTAATCTTGAAAGCAGAAGGCCTAATGGCAAAAGCATCTTAAAGCTACAAATATGGTAGGAAATAAAACACCACATTGTACAGAGGGGAATTCCCAATCAGTAGCTGTGCTGGTTGCTGCAAAACCATTTCAGTTTCTGCATTAAATATTCAACAGTCCTGCGGCAGCTCTTGGCTCACAGTGAGGTCACTTGCTGTGGTCTGCATCTCCCATACATGTAGGTCTGGGCTAGGAGCCCAACGTGTAATTGGGCTTTAGTAGCAAGAGCTCAGCAAAAGCAGGGCAGGAAAGGGCCTCTGTCCCTGTCAGCTGTGATTCTCAATGACACCTTTAAAATTCACTTGTAATAACTGATTTGATGGATTAACTCTGGCTCTTTGCTTCATATACCTGAAGGCAAATTTATTCCTTTGTAGGCAATAATGTCTTCTAAAGTGAATAAACAAAACCACAGATGGTGGTTTACATGTTCAATTAATATTTTGTTGTTAATTATTTGTAACAAGCTCTCAGAACTCGTTCTCATGATAATAGATAAAGACTTACTGTGCATCAAGAAGCTGATGTTTGCTCTGGGACCAGTGTTTACAAAGGAAAGTATAACAAGTCCAAAAAACAGTCACAAAATAGTCACAGTATATACGAGATGGATTTTTAAAAGCTAAAGAGATGAAACTGAGAGGGGTAGGTGGGGAAGCAAAATGTAGTCAGTCAAGACTTAATTAAAATCTGTAGGGAAATGGCTATAGATGTTATAAAGCAATATAGAGCAAGTGAAATGGAAATGATAATTAACACACTTGTAGGGATGCTCTTAAACAAAGGTAAAGCTATTATAGAGAAATCTATGCTTGGGTAGGATTAGGGACAATAAGAATGTTAAATGTGTTGGTAATAAAATGAATCCCTCAGACAATGTAAGCCTGTTACCACACAAAGATGGTATTTATCAATACTGCTGCAGACAAGCTGTGTTCAGTAAATATCTGTGCTGTACTTAGAAAGCACAAGATGAGGAAAGAGACAACAGATTTTCCAGGCCATTAGTAGCTGAAGACAACATTATGCAGCATTTTCTAGAGCTAAATATTTTAAAGCAGAAGCTCAAATAAGAATCACCACAGGGTACCATGAGAACTGACTAAAGTGGTCTCTGCCATGCAAATGTTCATTTTAAACACATTTTGGAATACCAGGGAAATACCAGGGAAGACAGCTAATATTGTGTCTGCATGGAAAAAAGGGAGTGGTGTGACAAGAATAGGCTGGTGAGCCCGACATCAACACCAGGCAAAAATATTTATTGCTTTCTCTCCTCCTTTTTCACTTCTGACCTTGTTTCTTTTTGAACACCAGCCCAGTGACCTTGAAGCAACCTTCTAGTTGCTTAGTTTTCCTATGCATTAGGAGTTGAGACTGATTCCCACTGAGGTCTCTGCAAGCCTGACTGGAATTCCAGTACCCTCCCTGCTAAATACAACCACACAAAGGTCCCCAAAAAGGCTTGGGAAAGCAGCTGGCCTGCTATGTGACAACAGCACTCAAGAGCTGGGAATCAGCCAAAGAGTAAGAGTACCAGCTGAAGGATTTAAATAAGGACTCAGATCCGAGGGATCAGAGGGGACCAGAGGCGCATTTCGCAGGAGGGACAGTTCTGATACAGGCTGCAGGGGCTCTTCCCTAGTTTCTCTCCTGAGAACCAAAATGGGAATGCCTGACCCATGGAAAATGGTGGGTGCACTTGTGCCTTTTTCTGTGTGATTCATTTGTAGGATAGAAGTCTGAGCCAGGCTTCTCTGGTTTTAACAATCTGTAGCCATCAACAAGAACTGTCAATAGCCCCTAAACCTTGTGTTTCCTGCTATTATTCTATCCCTAACTTTTCTGCCTTTCCTGCTTACATTTTTGTCTTCAAATATTTTTTTTCAGATATTCCTTTTATTTCCCTCAGCCAGACACTTCACGAGAAACCCCACTTACAAAGTGCAGCCTTGTAAGGATAGGAACAGGGCTTGCAGAGGTAATGGAGGTTTACAGAGCCTCTGAAACCCGCTGAGGGAGTTAAGTATATCATGTCTCTATCACAGAGGAGAGACTTGTCAAAAGACCTCTGCTTCCACATATCCCAGGTACTTGGGCTTAGGTATTGTTTCTTGCACAAGCCAGCCTGAGAGATGTGTTTGATGGTACAAATATCTTGGGTGTGCCATTTCTGGTTTTCACTCAAAAGTAAAGGAGAACTGCAGGGCCACTTAGGGGGCTGAGAACAAACACAAAAGGTAGGATAACATCTGAAATTCACAATTTCTCTTTCTTTGCTAATCTTCTACAAGCATTTTGCAATAGACATGAGAACTGAGGGGCAAAAAACATGAGAGCATTGTTCCAAGACAAGTTAACTGGAGGAACAAGCTGAACCAGAGACTATCCTCAACAAAGAGTATTTATTTCAGTAAAAGGAAGAAGGTATAAAGACTGGACAGAAGAAAAGATGACACCACATTGTATACAACACCATCTTATTTTCCTAGGCACAAAATTAGGATTACTTATTATTCCTATACTCAAAAAAGTTAGATATTCTGCAGTGGATAAAGCAAGGTATGACAACTACAACCACTGGTTCCCAAGGTCTGAGACAGCTGTAGGATATTTCTGAAGCTTTTATTGCTGTTATTTTAATAATGCCAGATATGGACTCCAGAGGACAAGTAGGATGTTATTTTTCATGAAAGGGACCAAGGAGAAGGAGCACTAAGTTCATTTTCTTCAAAAAGTGAAGGGAAATTTCCTGCCCTGATTACAGCTATGTAAGGGTTATGAGAGGAGCAAAGGCAAGTAGTATCAGCCACTGTCATTGCACGTGTCCCACCATAGACCAAAAGATGCAAAAGGACAGAGAAAAGGACCTTCTACCACCTCCTCCAATGAGCTATCAGTGGGACCATGTGCATCATCTAGTTGGGAGAATGTGGATGCCTGAGTGAGAGTTCTGGCCAGTCTTTTCAAGGCAAAGGGATCCTGACTTGCTTGCTAATATAAAAGATGGATACCAGTCCAGTATCACATATACAATTCACCCTAACATGGCAAAAGTTATCAATGCCTTTCTTATTGTTTCTCTTGGAGGATCAGTGATGATGCTGTGAACTTGAAAGTAACATTGTTTAAACTAGTAATATGTCCAAGATATATTAGACATTTATTAGAGAGGTAATGTCCTTATGCTTTCACTCATAAATAGATGCTCAGCAGTGGAGAGGCATTTACAAAAACCTTGTGAAGTAACATGTTTCTTGGTTTATTTCCTGAGGACATGTTAACTAGACAGGCTTTCTTGTCTACATAAAATCAATTGATGTTAGCTAGACATGTTTCTCATCTTAGTGGATGCAATTGTTGTTAGCTAGACATATTCCTAACTTTAATAATAGGAGTTGCAGTTGCTGAATATTGTTTGTGGCAAGCTTGTAAACAAATGTCTGGTTTAATTTATAAAAGAGAATTGTGTCAACAATGGGAATTTATTGTTTTCTACATTTCATGCCTTCTCGAGTCCTTGGTATATGACACGTTGTTATGGGAAAGGACTTGTGCAAAAAGCAAAGCTCTGAGTAAATCTGGGGTCACACATTTACAATCACAAGCATTAAATATCTTGAGTTGTAACACCCCTGTAGAGGTTCAAGGCCAGGCTGGATGGGGCTCTGAACAACCTGGTCTAGTGGGAGATGTCCCTGACCATGGCAGGGGGGTTGGAACTAGATGACCTTTAAGGTCCCTTCCTACCCAAAGCATTCTATGATTCTATGAATTCAAACAGGCTCCTTGAGATATGGTGTATGTATTCAAATACAAAAATTTATCTTTGAGCTTTCCAGGATCTCCATAAAAGAGTTGAAACTTGCAGCATAAGAAAATACTATTAGAAAACTATATTTTCCCCTATGTTGTCTTGCTGAATTCATGAATAATTTCAGGAACCCTAAAACTGCATCTCTCCATGAAATTACTGATGGCTGAGGGTTTTTTAGCAAACTCTTCACAGGCTGAGTCTTTGAGCTGACTATTCAGGCTATTATCAAATTTCTTTGTTTTGCTGGGGCTCTCTGGCATTTTGTCCCCTACTTGCCCAGATGTGGCAAAGGAGCCACTGCCTAAAGCACAAAGCAGAAAATAAGGAGCAAGAATAAAAGTGCGTGTCCTGATCTTTCCCTGACTGGAGTTTTGTGGGCTAGATAAATAATCTGTGTCCAATTCCAGCTCCGTCTCAAAGGAAAAGTCTAACTTAAATATTCATGAGGAAACATCTCTAAATGTGACACACCCTGTTTTCTTATGAGATAGCCTTTATAGAAATGCCCCTGGTGGGCTACTTAACTCTGCAATTTCAAATTATTACTTACTTTGAAATTACTTACTAATTTCAAAATATAAGCAATTAATGTTACAGAATCTTCTACTGAATAGATGTTTCCCTGCAGAATTTCATTACCTCTCTTCTGCCTATGAATAAGTAACTCCTTTCAAAATTTAAATATGATAGGTATCAAAGAAGAGAACCAGTTATGGTAGTATATAGTGCACAAGACCTGTGTGTACCTCTTCCTACCTGTAAATACCTCATTGAAACACCTATGTAAATCCAGACTTCTTAGGGTCCTCACCTGGCCAGTGAAACACAAGAATTGTTGAAGTCAAAGTCACCCTGAGTGAGCTCTTAATTTCACAGTCAGGCCACCTCACCAGGAACTGAAGAAGGATGGTGAAGGTCATATTTAAAGGACAGGACCTAACAATTTACAGTAGCTGCAATGGGTTTGGGCCTGACCTCATGAGCATGGAGAGGTTGAAAAAAAAGTCTCTGCCACGCTGTGCTTGCAAAGTCATTACAATGCCAAGATGTGCTGACTTGCAAAGAGGTTCAGCCTGCTTCCCACAGGCTTTCCACCTCGTCCAAAAATCCCTCTGAAGTCTAACAGAGACAGCTCCTGAAAGCAGATCCATCTTCCAGCTATCCATCATCATCCAAGTCAGAGTTGTTTGCTCCTCTGAGAGGGGCTAGGATTTGTGTTTTGCATCTCCATGTTACAGCTGGAAGCAAATGCTGACTAGAACTGATCTGTAGCACCAGAAGGGAGCTGCTCTCTGTGAAAACAATGGGTTTGTGATGACAACCAAAGACAGGAAAAATCCAAGATTGTTAGTCAAGAAACATTTCTTGAGAAAATTCATTTTATTTTAAAATATGTTTGGGAGTATTGCAGGGAGTTCTGTTTTTTTTCAAGAATTATCTGATACAGTAGAAATATACATAAAGAGAGAGGCAGGGAAAAAAAAGTCACACAGCAAGGGATAGATAGACAGAGTTGTAAGTGGTAATGTGATAATCTTATATATGGCACCATCATTTCTCACAGCAAGACTGTCTGACCAGATGTGGGTGGAAACAGGAGGAAGGAGGCAGAGAACATGTGGTGGGTGAGGGAATCCAGGTCTTTGAGGATGGTCTGTTAAGTGCTGATACATGGATTTCTGTGGGAGTGGGAGGAGCTCCTATTGTATTTCAAGCTGAGAAAAGAAACCTTATACCAAATTATCACTTGCAGTAAGTGCAAGGTCATCCACTTCTGAGAAGGCAATAAAACATTCCCAGGGAAAGTTTCTTTGCACTCCTGGTTGATTTCAAGAGCTTTTTGAAATTTTGAAAATTATTAATAGTGTCAGGCATAAATAGATGCCTGGGAAATAAGAGTTTTCCAAGGAAAATATATGTAAAAATGATCTGACCTCCTTTTTGTGGTTTTGCTCAGACAACAAGAAGACACCATTTCTACAGGGAGGAGCTGAAAGGAGGGTTTCCCCTGCACAGACATCTGTTTCAGGCTGAATTTTCTTGCCCGTGTTGTTTTCTCCACTGGCAGTTAACCACTCTGCTCAAATTATCATATCCCTGTATTGAGGGACTTGAATGAATAGGAAGAAAAAAATCTCTTCATGAAGCTTTGAAATGGCAAGAGGGATCAAATGAATATTTTCATTGTCATCAGCTAGTCCCCCTTTGTTCAGAGCAGGAGCTTTGAAAGTCCAGTGCCTGGAGCATCACAAAGTCATAGACCAGCACTTGGAGATCACCAGGATGAAGGAAAATATTGTCTCTTTGGATTCCCAGGCACTTCTTGAAAGAAATAAGGAACATACACAACTGGCACTGCCACCAGTTTTTGTATTCAAAATTTTGCCCCGTTCAAAGGCTTAAGGCAGAAAAAGCCCCTTACTTGATGGGAATAGTTTGCACAAATCCAATCTTTGAAGCTAAGAATCATTTTGAACAAAATTCTTCTTAGGAAACATGCAACAACACTACAGCTAAGTCCTTTGCAGAGTGAGAGCTGAAGTCTTTGGATCTTTTCCTCTACCCACCAAACCCCATGTGAAAAGTGGGATGAGGTTCCCACAAGCAACTCCAATTTCAATCCTTTTCAGACTGTATTTCTTCAATTCTGTGGCCTCCTGTGGTAGCAAACTATGCAGGCTGGCTACCAGCTGTGTGAAGGCCTGATTATTATACATTTTAAATTTACCTGCTGGCAGCTACATTTATGCTTGAGTGCCAGAAGAATGGAAAAAATAATGTAATGCATCTCAGTTGTTACCCACAGTTGCTATGGGGACAGGATGGGTCTTGAAAAGAGTGTCAGAGAAGGGTCCTGCCAAAAAGTAGTATCATGTCTCTCAGAAAGGCTCCCCAGAAGAGTGTTTAAATCTCAGGAATCTCCCAGTGTGGAAAGTGAAGCAGGAAAGGAACAGATCAATCTGCAAATATCCAGAAGGGAATGGTCTGACTCTCACCTGCCCGAGCCATGCAGGATGCAGAGGAAAAGCAGAAGGACTGAAGAAGCAAAGAGACAGTTGGACATGGATAACTGTGGAAAAAGGAGCCTGTTGCCTGAGAACTCTTCACCAGATTCACTAGCTTATGCTTCTGAGGAGTTTAGTATCAAGCACTTTGGGTTTCACTCAAAGCCTGCTAAGTCAATGGTAATCACTCTAGTTTTGTCTGTGTTTTGGACTGAGTCCTTTCAAAACAAGCATTGAATAGAAACATAGGCTTTCTTCTTCCCTGTGACCAGGATTTTCAGCATACCTCAACTTCTAGGATCATGACTGAGTTTTCCAAAACAATTTCCCTGGGAATGGAGAAATGATCACAAATGACTGAAATACCCAGGCTCTCTTCAGGTGGTTCACTGACCAAGATGGAGAGACTCCCTGCAGCCTCACACTTTGCCTGGTGATCACGAGACAGGAGCAGACAGGTTGGCAGCCAGCACTGTGGCTCTCCAGCACAACCAGGAGCAAGCACAGCCTTACAGGAGCTGAGCTTTGCTCACCCACTGGCAGCTGCCTGATGGTGCACTTCACCTGCATTTAGGAAGTTCAATAAATTTCTGAGAATCTGGATGTACTTGGCTTTTTTTTGTTTGTCTGTAATTATGGCCAGGTTCTCTCCAGGTAGTTGAATTCCTTCAAAGGTCTTGTCCTAGTTGTGAGTACTCAGAATTTCGCCAGCTCTGCCCCAGCACCTGGAATGCATTGTCTATTTTCCATGGTAGCAGAAGGATCTGTGACATTAAAGGGATGAGTTTTTCACCACATGCTGGAGCTGGAGTCCCCTGAGCACATAAGCTGGCCAGAAGTGGTGTTAAGCCTACTGAACATATACATGTGCACTTGTCTTTTAAATAAATTGTCTACTTAATTAAATTTGAGATGAGATTTGCTACATAGGACATAAGTCAGAAAAGATCCTGAAAAAAAGGATTTTTTTGCTTTCACTAAATCTTGGACTGTTGAAGTAACCTTGGCTAGCTTTTGATTTTAAAATAAATACATTTAGAGAGGCAGAAACTGTTGCAAATGTTTATATTTTGCTTGCCTTTTATTTGAGTTCCTCCAATTCTGACACAGGAAAAAATTTTTTGTCCTTAAGTGGAACAGGTCTTTTTATGGCATTTGTTTTTTCTAAAATGTAATTTTCTATTACTTGTTATCAGTCATATTGTCCAGCTCACAAGGTGTAGATAGTGCATTTCCCTTTTCCAAAGGACCTCCATAGGTGTTTTAACATCTGCAGGAAAACAAGCACAATCATTTCTGCATCATGGGGGAGGTCCTAAGGGGACTAAGCTAAAGTAAAAGGGTAGCCAATCTGCTTGGAACCTCTTATATAAAACATTTTTGCTATTAAAATTGATGAATTGTCAAAACCTTTTGGGGAGGAGGCCATTAAGTTTTTTTTAATTACTTAAATTTTTTTATTTATTAAAAAATAAAATCTGATTTTATTTTCCACGGTCAAATTTTAAGCCGAGTTTCCAGCAGCAAACGATTTTTGCAAAACTTATAATGGAAGAAACCAAGAAAAATAGCAGATATAAACAATGTATCCCAAAAACATTTAAACAAAGCATAGGAATTGTCACAAAATTCTATTTTGCTTATTCCTTTGTATCAAGGAGGTAGTCAGAATATCAAAATGTCCAAAATCTCACAAATGTTTCTGACATGTGGACCTGACCACATCTTCCACCCAAGACTTGCAAATTGCATCCCTTCCTCTGACTTCCACATTCCTTTGGCACCAGGTGTGCTTCTCTCCCTGATTCTGCACCACATAACCCAAAAAATACACCCATGTGGGGAAGGACCCTCAGCTTGGTGAGAGCTGCAGGAGCACAACTTACTGAGTGCTCTAGAGAGGAATAAGGCTGCCAGGCTGCAGCCTTATTCCAGTGACTAAACCTACAAAAAGTGGTTCTTTCCCACACGACAGCCAGCCCAAGGTTCACCTTCACTGCCTCAGGATGGTGGCCTCCTGGAGAGGCCTTGGAGTGTTCACTGCATCTGGCTTGTTACCACTGTATGTCTTGTGCTTGTAGAGTTGTCGCTCAAATCCAGAGTTATTAGTGGGGCTCTGCAACTCATGTTAATAACATTTGTACCTAGTTTTCAAGAGTCTCACCAGCTCTGCCAGGCTGCTACTGCTCCTCTCCAGCTCTCTGAGGGACAGCTCTGTGTAGACTGCCCAGAGCAGGACACAGAATCAAAGACAGTCAAGGTTGGAAGAGATCTTCAAGATCACCTAATCCAACTGTCCACCCAGCCCTGCCACTGTAATCCCTAAAACACTAAACCAAATCACCCAGCTCCAGGTGCATCTTAAGCACCTCCCTGGGCAACCTACTGCACAGCCTGGCCACCCTAACAATGACTATACTTTTTCTAATATCTAATCTGCATCTGCCCCATCTCAGTTTAAGGCCATCTCCTCTTGTCCTCTCACTGCAGGCATGGCAGAAGAGACTGACTGGGTCCCCACCCCCCACCCCAAGCCTTCTCTTCTCAACAGACTGAACAAATGTAACTCCTTCAGCTCTTCATCATGTTTTCTAGTCCTTCTGTGAGACTTGGTGCCCTTCAGTGGATGTGCTCCAGCACCTCAAAGTCCTTTATGAAGTGAACACAGCACTCCAGGTACAGCCTCCCCAGTGCCAAGTAAAGGGAGATAAGCAGTGTCCTGGTTCTTCTGGCTGCAGTACCCTTGGTACAAGATGCTTTGGCCTTGTCCACCTGGGGACATGTTCATGTCCAGCTGCTGCCAACCAGCACCTTCCAGTCCCCTTCTGCCAAATAGCTCTTGAACCAGTCC